>JAODJW010000039.1:19435050-19452496 GCA_026777045.1 Hyperopisus bebe | reverse complement strand
ATACATACACACAGACACTTCTCTACTTATGAATGAGATACGTTCCGAACGTTTGTAATTTGAAATGCTCATAAGTCGTTATTCAACATCATTTTAAGGGTTTACGGAAGTACAAAAAACTAGGAAGCTGGGAGCACGCACACTATGCTGCGGGATTAGTGGCCAGAAGTCATACTAGGCGGAATTGGCACGCAGAAAAAAGATTGATGTTGTGGACAGGAAACGGGAGCCCAATGAACATAATTTGGATTTACAGTCCTCTTCATTCGTATTCGTATGTCTGAAAGTTCGTAAGTAGAGGAAGGTCCATATATATGTTATATACACAGTTTTTTCCCAGTATTGGATAAATGGATGGATGGATGGATGGATGGATGGATGGATGGATGGAGTCTAAGATTCTTCTGGATGACATCTCAATGAAATACAAAAAACACATGCAGCACAGAAGCCGAACTCCCAGCAGTTACTTTCCAAAGTGTGTGTTGATGGAGGCATGTGAAATCCCTAGCCAGTATATCCAGCCTTGATCAGGGTGTTCGGTCAACAGAATGAACATGCTGCTATTACACGGACCTCCCATTTGGCGTGACCCTTCACATAAAGCAGTACCTCTGTTTACCACTAATAAATATACATCCGTTCATTTATAGCTCAAGCAGGAATGACTAGACAGAAGTGGGACCTTCTTTTGGGCATAGACCCAGTTTGTTAGAAATAACCATAATGCTAGGAAAGGAAGAATAAATAGGAAGAGGAGGACGGCCAGCCACAAGGTGGATGGGCTCAGTCGTCACAGAAATGAACACGCCTCTGAGAATCCTGAAAACCCAGACAGCAGACGGCACACGCTAAAGAAATGCCGTCTGGATGGTCACCGGGCGTCCACATCGGCACCGAATATAATAATACATCTGTTCATGAGGACCAAGAAGTTCTTCTAATTGCACATTTGTTACATCTTCCAGCCCATCCTTAGAATACACGTCATTACGTGGAGGAATAAGACATAGCATTTTATGGGATGGGTAATTAAAAATCTGGAGGACGCTTGTCCCTAACGAGACAATGAATGACATCCTGAAAGCCAGGGTTCATGAAGAAAGCACCCTAGAGAATTTAGCAAACGAGGTGCTTCTGTTCTAATGAGAATCTAATGTTTGTTCATCTTGGCCTCTACGAATCTTCTCCTTGCTGTGCTTGATGCAAATGAAAAATGTTAAAGGTATGTTTTAGCTGCTAAATGTCCTTTTGAAAAACACTTTCCTGAGCAGAGTAGCTCTATACTCATACACACAAAAACATCTGATCATACTCATTAAAGCCACTTTGCCCAGAGAAAACGCTGCACTAAGGCTGCACTTTCCTTTCTGCCCTCGGAGAACACGAGCAGAAACATAACTTGTCGTGATCCTCGCTTAATCTTCTTCCCCTAATGCGGCACTCAGACTGCTGCTGCAAATTAAGGTATTAGACACAACATCAGCGGTAAGAGGCAAGGAATACAATATAGAGACATTTAGCACAAAGGTATGTCCAATGTTTCGTCTACAGTACCGTTTAATAGACCCACTGTAGCTCTGTTCCTTTCTCAATAGGTTTGAAGTGGGGGGGCAGGGTAAAAATTATAACGGGCACCACAACACAGACAGACCATGAGTCACTTTTTATTGCTAAAACCAGAGTGGAATGAACCAGTCTTTCATTAACGTAACCTAAATAGGCACAACTTGGACAGCCGCAAATTTAGTAAAATCTTACTGAGCTGAATTGTACATGCCCCCCCCCGCGCCCCCACTGCCCGAGCCATGGTAAGTGCCAGGGAGGAAACACGGATCTTTCCGCAGAACATAATTGCTTTACAAACGGCAGGATCGTGGAAGGTGCCGGAGGGAAGCGGGGATACAGGGTTGTCTGTTAATCACAAAGTCGACGAAAGAAGCTCTCGCTTCTGCTGCAGATAATTAGCAACAAGCACGCGCCTAATTGCAAACTTTCATCGCGGTGATCCGTTCGAAAAATTGCCAAGGCAACCAGTTAAGATGTTATGGATTATTGTATATTTTTTCCACCTGATTAGATCTCAAAATTAAACAGCAACAGGCACTTTAATGTAAAAGAATAACAAAAACTAATGAATTTTCTGGAATGGTAAAATAGCAAGCAGTTGAATACTCATAGACATTGGCCATTGAATGTCACCTCTGGAGAAATGATGTCTCTCTATGTCACGTGATCGTTCCCACTCCCCAAATTCTCCTGTCTTTCCTCTACTAAGCAGATTGCATGTTAATTAGAGGAGGCCACCATGTTTAATTAGATTTCAGTTCAGTATGGTATAATGCAATACTCAGCACAGTCCCTCAAAAACATTTGGCAGAGATTTAACAAAAAACGGCATTTTTGGCCCATCCATCCATCCATCCATCCATCCATCCATCCATCCATCCATCCATCCATCCATCATCTAACCCTTTATCCTGGTCTGGGTTTCAGGATGGCCCAGAGCCCATCCAAGGTAGTAGAGGGCACAACTCTGGGGAACACCCTAGATGGGATAAAGGGGTATTGCAGATTGCCCGGCTAATGTCATATGGTCAAAAGAAAAAAATCCAGATGACAACAAAGGACAGTAATCAACAGCTCCAATCCTTTCCTTATGCTAGTGTCTGCTTTGTTGAGGTTTTCCTAGCATTATGTAAGAGGTTGTCAAAGGAACGTTTTTAACCGTGTTTATTTCAAGTTTCAGTAAGTATTACATAAATTCGATGTGCGGTTACACAGCTTATGATGCAGTTGAGTCTGAAAATCCTAACATTTTCAAAACACGCTCAGCTGTCCTTGCATGGTTTTGATAAAACAAAAGAAGAGAAAGCGAGAGAGAGAGAGAGAGAGAGAGAGAGAGAGAGAGAGAGAGGCTGTGAGAAATGTCCTACTATGTCTTCAGCCACACCCAAAGACAAGACAGTACTTCTTTTTCATGGGAACATGTACCTTTTCATCTTGGAAAAAGGCACCAGCTGAAAATGTTAATTAATTGTAACACCACTGCTTCAGGGCCATTATGCAATGTAATAAAGGCTGTGTAATTATGAAATTTCACAGCTATTACTGGGGCTGATGGCTCACATGTCATCATCGGCCAGGTTGAATGGCTTTACTCGCACATGGCTCCCTGTGATGGAACAGGTACAAACCTACCAGGTCCAGATGAGGACCTGACCTGGCTGCCCTAAGAGCTGCCAGCGTATAATGTAACGGATACAAAGAAAATATATTAACATGTACTGTATATATATATAAGAGCAAGGCTGGTGAATCGGTACAGAACAGCTGTGTGATTTGGCACATGGCCTTGATAGATGGATACGATTTGCCATGGCGCAGAGATGACCCCGGCCAATCGCATAATGCTAAACCTGCTCCATCCACACCCCCTTTCTTGTTGCCAACATGTTACCTTTAAAAAAAAAAAAAACGGAACAAAAATGACACGGCTATTGTCACAGATTCGATCCTGTTGCTTGATGAACTCAAAGATAGCAGTTGGGTGGGAACAAATTAACTGCATATTGTGGCCCGTAAACAGCATACAAACACACATATACGTCCCATGTTGTCCATGTGACCTTAAGCACACAAATAATAAACAGCACACTTACTACTGCAAATTTAGGACCAACTAGTACTATTATTACTCTGAGTATTATTATTGCTCTCAGAGTATCCAGGAGGAGGTGGCGGGGCTATGCTGGCCACTACGTGCCTCTCAGGGAACTTGCGCACAAACGAACAGAGATAAAGCCGATGACAGGATGACATGGGCAGCGGTGCCGGAAGGAGCAGGGATGGGGTTTGGTTTGTATAATTACATCTATCTATCTTTATGCACCAGCAGCACTTCGCAAAATTGGAAATACAAAAAAAATTTGACCGCTCATTCTGATATTTAATGAGTGGCAAACACACGGCCCTGATTTATCGGTTACTTACCCATGTGGCATATTTACATTTTATTAGATGGAGATTACTATGCCTATAGACCGCGCCACTCACTGGATCGATTTGATTTACAAATGTAATCAAACTAAGAAGAGGAGAAAAAATGTGATAATGCCCTGTTTCTGCACGTCGTTATTGCCGACATCGCCCCTCAGCCGCGGGATAACTAGGTGTAGCTCGGTCGCACGCGCCTGTCCCAAAAACAACACGGAAAAAGCTCCATTTCGCTGAATGCCTGAGCCTCTGCAGAGAACAGAGATGCTTCCCAGTCTCTGTACTGCTGAGATGACGTCATACGCAGGTGCCCCAGCAAGGAAAGGAAGTCCTAACGAAAACACTCTGTGGTATAGAGAAGCGTCAGAGAACTGGACCAGCACAAGGAAACAGGGGACAATATTTGTTTTGCAGATGCTGCCATACAAAGTGACTTAGGAGGTCAAGATTTCACTGCCTTGCATAGACAGATACAGTATGCTGTTTAGCGATTTGCATTGTGCATTTTCTCTATGAATTTCAGTCCTGGCCAATCAAGCAGCGACCAGAGCTGTTTCAGGTCTACGATTTTGTCTTTTTAAATTTTAAGACCATAGTTCTTATGAGTGTCCTAAATGCAGCTTGGCTATACGTTTTAACGCCTTTTTCTTTATGTATTTAGGTTATTTGTTAGGGAATTTTTATCTGCTGTACTTGCTTGCACACCTCTCTTTAGATATAGAAACTCACAAGATACAAATTGTTTTTTTTCTACAAATATCAGCTTTCAACCACAACGCTGTTAGCAACAGAAATACCACAGATGTATCACTGCATAGAGTCCAAGCACTGTGATGACAGCAGACCATTCTCGTGCAGCGTGGTGCATGGGGGTTGGGGGGGGGGGGGCTAGGACACGCAGACATGAAGGTGCTGACTCAGTGTGACACTCCAAGGCCCGTGTGACACTCCCATCTCCACCATGGCACAATGACTCAGGGCGGCTTGACAGAGTGGCCTGCGTGTGAATGCGCCTATGTCTGTCAGAGGCATTAAAGAATCC
Organism: Hyperopisus bebe; assembly: GCA_026777045.1. Taxonomy (NCBI): domain Eukaryota; kingdom Metazoa; phylum Chordata; class Actinopteri; order Osteoglossiformes; family Mormyridae; genus Hyperopisus; species Hyperopisus bebe. The sequence goes on along the minus strand of JAODJW010000039.1, from coordinate 19,447,458 downwards.
CCCTGTCCTGAGCCTTCAAAGGTCAAGCACTGGGGAGGCTCTCTGGGGAAGCGGGTAATAAAAAGAGTCCAGAAGTCCACTTTCCATCCCACCCCTGGGAGTCTGTTCAACATCTAAGCACTGATGGAAACTCCCATGTCCTACTATTACGACTGCAGAGAAACGCAAAAAAAAATTACTGGGAACACTTCTGCCAGTTCATCTACGAGCTGTAAAGTCTGTTAAGCCACGAGGCTTTATTAAAAAACGAAAATATGTTCTACCAAATTGTTATACAACCTAGCAGTTCAAGGTGGTGAGATTATGCTGCAGAAATGTTAGCAAAATTCAAAACACGGGCGAATTCAATAATTCTTTTTTTTTTGCGTAGCCTTCCAACAACGCTGTGTCACGTGCAGACCTATACCTGTCACCGCAAAACGCACACCCGTCCGCAGTTAATATAGCGTCCGACTTTCCGCGCATATTGGCATATAAGCCCTTACATAGATCGCGCGTTTACTTTGCCGAAGACGTCTTAGGTCATACATCAATCAGCATTTCCAGCGGTGACAAGCTCGGGCGGTGACGAGTCGCGGACACTCAGAGATCGCCCGGCGGGGTACAGGAAGGGAGGCGCGGTGAGGTGGAGCTGAACCGCGCATCGCCGCAGATTAGACGGCGGATCGGGGCGCTTTCGCTTTCAAATTAAAACTGAAAATTCAAACTCCATTTCAAATACCGACGCCCCTGAAAGTCCTTCGAAACTACTTCAGACTTAGCAGAAGTGAAATATTTTGCAAACTATTCAGTTTAACTTTTTAATTAAGATTTTTTTTTAATTCTGGGAAAATCAAAACACTTGAAATAAAAATGTTTTTAATGGAGTAGGCAATTTTATCCAATGTCATGAATTCTCACCTTTAACAGCATTACATTTTCATTAAATTACCTATATATATATATTTATTGTTATCCGTATATAATTTATTCTGTTAATGCTGTATCCTCCAGAAGAGCAAGACTCTTTCACATCTTGAATCTCAGTAGGACTCCTTCCCAGAAAATTTCCCCATGACAGTTAAATCAAAAATCCGTGTGATAGGCTGTAATTCCTTCTTTTCCAGTTGATTTGACCAGTAAAAACTCGATCAGCCAGGACCTCCAGTGGAATGTCCCAGCATCCCCATAGTCAGAGACAGAGCTCATGCCTGTCCTGTATCCTGTCTGTCTCTCCTTTAAGAAGGGGCATCTCAAAATGAGGTTCTTGCGTCCAGCTTATATCAGACGGCGGCTGGTTGATATTTTCCAGATTCTAGAAGGGGTTTTTACGAAAGAGAGACGCGGGAAACCAAAACGCAGACATACGCGCGCCACATGCAGTGTCGCCATCTCTCCCGCATCTGGAGTGACACTTACGTTTTCATACTCTCGCGGTCACGCAAGAAATCTTATGGCAAATCTATAGTATTCCATTAGGAATCTGAAATTAGTTACATCAAAAGCATTGTGGTAACCCTGCGTCACCCCTAAACAACCGTCATCCTGAAACAGCTAGACTGTGCCTTTTGCGCACTGTCACTTCCGCTGTGGTCCCAAAGTCAAACTTGCTGCATTACTAAGAAGCTGGGCAGAAAAGATAATTGCTTTCGTTTATAGGTAAAGATCTCCGGTCTGTTTACAGGTAAGCTATACGCTGTCCTAGCTTTTTATTATTATTTTCCTCATGATGAATAATTATGTTCCGGTTTGGGCATTTTTCATTATCTTCACACAGATATGTTGGAGTTATTACAGTATGAATTTCAGACTGAAATTATTAATCTTGCCAATGAGACCCCACAAAAGTCTCCAATTTGTGTAGTTGTTCTTAGCCACCCACATGTATTTAACATCATATTTCACATTTTAGCACCGTAATATAACATTATAGGCGATGGTTTGTTTACATAGCTCTGTAGAATTTCACCTGACGCCATGTCAGAATCGCTCAGGGCGCCTGTCAGACCATAAAATGATAGCTTAAAAAAACACGCAAACCAATATGCATTGAAAAATGCTTAAAAATGCACGAAATTGTCTAATTTTCCAGAGTACTTTCTCAATACGGAGTAACGTTGGCAAAAATGAAGAATTTTAACCGCGTTCGGGAAAAACACGGACCGTTTCATTATCCCGCCTCCCGTGACAGAGCGAGCCCGGTAATACTGAGTGATGTTTAAATTAGTTTACAATTTCCCCGCTCCCCGGCCAGAACGGGGCTTAAGTGGGCGCAGTCAGACATGTCAGCCGTGCTCTCGGCCGCCGTAACGAATCGCTGCCCGTGCCCTGCGCGCCTAATGGCTTCAAATTAGCCGCCGCGCTCGCGCCTGACAGTTTGTCACGACTCCTGGCCGCGTGGCGGGTGACGGCGGCGATCGCCCGGCTCCGCGAGATGCGGACTTCATCAGTTCCATTAAGGGATTACTACAGTCTTTGAGTAGGAAAGAGAACAGTGATACTTACTTAACTCCAACTAGGGGTTAGTGGCAGTATTCTCAGTATTACACTAGCACCAAAGTAAATTAGTAAATAATACGGGAATTAGGACTAGGAAGCATCTTTAATCTCCTCTTTATTCTGTGTAAGTGACAAATCCCAATTTTTGATGAAGAATGACGCTGGACTGACCCATTATCTAGCAATTGCTCGAAGGATTATCCCTTTGGAGCTGCTGCGGTGAAGAAACCTGACCCATCATGCGCCAGTCACACAGCTGGGGAGTGATCACTTTGAGCCCTAGGTCTCACTCCCCCTTTCCAACATGCAAAATAAAAGCAAAAGCGAGAAAAGCGACCCAGCTCTGTGCCCAAACCCCAAAGCTTGACACCATGTGCTGTCACTCTTCAATCTGCCTCGAGTGTCTCACTCCAGAACCTTTTTCCCGAAACCATTCTCCTTTCCGTCACCTCCTTCCCCAGTGCTGCTCCTTATGTAAGTCCAGCAGCACAGAAGGGAGCCGGACGTGCCTCAGAATGAAGCATCACCACTGCCATCAGACTAGACTTATCTGTCAATGTCATTAGTGCTACCTTGCCAACACGCCGCCTCGCATTTTATATTACGCATAGCGGAAAATTACAATAGGTATAGCTTCTGGAGATGTTGCCTCATGGTTTTGTTGGATTTCAGTGGTTTAAACGTACAAATCGATATTCTGTTTCTATCCATTTCTGTCACTGAGCGGATTCTGCAAAGTGATAGATCACTGTGCCACATTCAGGATGAAAATTCGGCACCCTAGTACGAGAAATACATTTATGGCCGTGAAGAAATGTTCCAGAATGTTTTTTTGGGGATTACTAACATGGCTACTATAGGGTAGGACTCAGAAACTGGACACAGAGCAACATTAAACCATCTACCCAGAGCCATGACCTTCTTAATATTCATGAGGAATATTATTTTGTTTCAGTGTGGATTGCACATTGCTGAGATGACAATAAAGCTTTACTTGATTTGACTTGACTTAAACGTACTCCAGTGGCTGAATGCAATGTTCTAAAGCATTAGGGCATGTTCCAAGAGGAACATGGGACCAGAGAAGGCACCGACCTGGGATATGTTTGGCCCAGCCAATATTGACCACCAGCTCCCGATCGGCCAGGTCACAGAGCGTTGTCAGGGCCTTGATGTCGCTGTCAGGGACAGTCGGGTCGGGCATCGCATAGATCTTCTCCGGCTCTGCCACCAGCAGGTGGGAGACGACTTTGTTATCTGTGAGACAGGCAGAAGAGTCTGTGTTCAACTTCAAGGAAGGGAACAGAGAGTGTGAATGGAGCCATACAGTCAGAGTCAGATCCTATTAGCAGGAACATGAGGTTCTGGCAACTGGTATGGGGCCGACTGAGCTGAAACGTCCATCTGTATATTTACAAAATCCCTGATGTTTACGTCCAGCTGCTTAGGGCAGATCTAACTGCCTCTGCAGTTCTGCTATAATCGTTGCTGAGGTCTAGGTGGCTTCTCCCTTGTATGGTCAAATGTGATTGCGCTTTAATACTTGAATTCTGAGTAAAACTAGTAAAGGAAGAATATGGCTACTAAAATACTATGTTTTAAATCGATTTATACTTTTTATTTTACTTGTTTTTGTGATTGAACACAACAAAGTTCTGACCCCAATAGGAACTGATTAGCCAATAAGAGGCAGGATAATACCGCCCCACTGTGAGCCTAAGATGCCCTCGTTTGACGACACCACAAAACGAAACCTTTACTCCAACCACTGCGGCTGCTTCGTCATCTTTCACAATGTGATCCAACTTCACAGCAGGCTGTAACCTAACAGCTCTGTCCTAGCGCCTAGCCCTGCGGAGCCAGGACAGAGGTGGATATCCGGAGGGAGCAACCGATTAGCGAATTAAAAGGCATTAACTCCCACTATCTGCTCGTATCCCAACCGTGGAAGAGGAGACAAAGGCCGGAGTGAATCGATCAAAGTGTCCTCCTCTCCACTCCAGGACAGCAGAACGGAGGATGCTATCTCTGCTAAATCTTATTTAACGTTTCCCTAATTAGAATCAATGCAGCTGAACTAGCAATCTCGGAGCCTTTGTTTTCATGCTAATAATCGATCAGAAAAACAGGCTGGGATTCTTCTTAATAGGCAGCTGGACTGCAGTGTGCTGGTCACACAGACTGGTGGAAAAAAACAGAATGTGCAAAAAATATCAAAGAAAAGTGAGGAGTCGGCAGGCTGGATATTGGTAATAGGGTCTTCGCTCAAAATATAAAGCTCAAATTAAAATAATGCAAACAAATCAAGTTTGAATCATTTTAAATACATGGGAAAAGATTACTGATTACTACTGGTTAGTAAAAGCATTAATTAATCATGTTTTTTCCAATCACACTATTTTGCCCTAAACTGCCATGAAAAATCTCCAGAAAAATGCACGTGATCAGGGACAAAACAGGTTAATTTAATATTAATTTCTAATGTTTTCCTTTCACTTTGACAAGAAAAAGGCAGCACTGGAAGAGAAAGGAGTTTTATTTTACTACACATATACATAATAAACAGTTTATTTAGAATTTTACTGGTGCAAACTCACAGTGTACTGTAAGCACATGCATTTGTGCTCGTGATGCAGCAGGTTTAACAGCGACAGCGTGGGAACCGAACCCAGAAATGCTAACATCGACAGATTAATTTTAGCCTGCCACACAGCTGCTGGTGTCGGCCCGTTCTGGGGAGAGATACGGGCTGACACAGGCCCCGGCACTGTCTACCGATGGCATGGAGAGAGCGATGGAGAAGAACAGCCTTACATGGCTTCTTGGGGGGTAGGGCCAGCTGCGGGTTCAAGTAGGGACTGTTCTCGGCATCTATCCGGCGCTTGTACTTCTGTCGTCCGCCACGCACTCGGTCAAGACGCACACCTGCGAAGAAAAACCAAGGAAAAGATCGCATTGATGAGTGAGCCAGAGCTGTGTGCGGGGTTTGCATTTCCTACCCCATATTTGCGTGGGTTTCCTTCAGGTACTTCCGGTTTCCAAATGCAGAATATGTTGATTGGCATCTCTAAATATGTACAATCCTTACATTCACCAGTTCATTATGAGTTCTATCATAATATTTGAGTTAATCATTCCTATTTTTAGCTGAATTGGTTCATGTTTTACTTTGTTAGCGTAACAGTTTTATAGTTAGCCCTGGCTTTTTTGTCTGAGCATTATATGGCTGAAGACATCTGTGGGAGCTTTCAGAAGTAGCCAATTCCTGAAGCTTTCTGAGGGTTCCCTTTGTATTTGGGTGTGCAGAGACGCAGGAAATGCATGGAACCTCAAGTAACAATGCATCACAGAGCATCAAAGACTGCTACAGGAGTAACATGACCCGCACTACAGAGGTCTACAGCTAAATGTTAACACCCACATTTGTAGGGAAGGGATGAACTGACTGCTGGATAGCTGGTAACTTTTAGCTATGTGGCATTAAATAGCTTTCAAAGGTAACCGACTCTCTGGTTAACCAGCACGCATATCCGTGTTATGTATTGATATTAACCTGCATCCACAGAGGAAGGGCAGAGCAGTTTGTCTGTGACTGATATACGAAGACATGCTTTGCACCCAAACCAAGTCTTAAAGGTCACAGCCTTGATTCAAAGGCAATGTTTAATCTACCACTGGCTTAGCCCATCCTTACGGAGGAGTGGATTCAGTAACATGCTTTCTTATTTTATACACCATTTCATGCCTTCTCAGTCACCTCTCCAGATAACTGATGATCTGTACGATTGTCTTAGAGGTTCAACTATTCAACTACAAAACAATGGTGCACAGATCTCCCAGTATCCAAAAGGTAAAAAAAAAAATATTAATGTAGTGTTAAAACATAGAATGAGCTAGAAGGAGAGAGGATGGAGGTGACGAGAGACCGCGGAAGAATTACAGCGTTCCTGGGACTTGGATGAAGTCAATACCTTTAACAATGCACGGCAAAGAAAACTGGATTAGCAGATGAGTTATCGGATGCTATAAAGGGGTCCTGGTGCTTTGACACATGGTGGCCTGCATCAGGACAGTGGATGCGGCGGCACGAGTGCAAGACAAAAACATCTGAGGAGGCTGGATTCGCCTGGGCTGGAAATAGCAGCAGAATATGGCAGGACACCTTCGGCATTCAGCGGGACAGCGCCATCTGAAAGCTCTCCAGAGGGGGACGCTAAAGGCAGCTCGGAGGACGGCTGCGCGGCAGATGCGTCAGGCAGCATGACTGTCATGTGAGGTTCTAAGAAGGGATCGGCACCGCCCCAAAAAAAAATATATAAAAGGTGCTGTAGCTGCATCAGAGCAAATGGCCCTGCTAATAATGTGACGTCATGCGGTTTCTCCCTCTGTCAGCAGAGCGCCATTTGCACCGGGACATGAAACGCATTCCCAACCAAAAGCGAGTAGTATTACAGGCAAGGCGATACAGGAAGGGGCGTTCGCTTGGCCTCGTCTGCCTCGTTACGCTCATCCAACCCTCAAAGCTTCAGGCAAAGATATGAGGAATGAAAATGAACACGTGTTTTTCTATTCCAAGGCATCTAATGAAGACGCTACCAGTGAGAAAGGGGTCAACAATTTGTTTTTTTGAAAAAATGTAAAATAAAGCACAGCTTTTCATGACAATGCCTTGAGGTTTTTTGGTTTTTTTTTTGGCTCCAGATATTTATGCAGGAGGGTTCAGGCAATGACCAGATGACCAGAATCATGTTTCCAAAAAGCGGAAGCTGCAGGTTACATTTCAGAGTATCAATTCAGCCTTGTCTACTTCTTGCTCGATGCTGAAGCTGGATCTTTTCTTCACCTCGCTCTCCTTAAAAACATTTTATGAGGAACTGACAGATGACCAGACAACTGCTGAAGGGCTTGTTTTGAATTTCATGGGTGTGTGGGGAAAGGGGGGGGGGTGGTCTCGGCAGGTGGGCTTTATGAGGCCCACGTAGCAACAATCGGTCCCCGCCAACAAGGAAGTATATTGATCCAACTGGGCATTCCCTTCGGACTACTTCCACAGCAACATCAACATCTTGCGGGTTGGGTGGAGGGGGGTGTAAAATGCTAGACCCCTAGCTCTCCTTAAGGAATCTGATGCTAATTAATGGAATCCTTCACTCAACTCAGTCATTAATACATTATTTGTATCATTATTATACATTATTATCTTACTTCAAACAGATCAAAGAACCCAGTGAAATGAACACTATGAAAAACACTCCATGCTACAAAACCGCACTCTGCTCAAAGCATCACAAACTGCATGAAGACGTACGTGTAAATAACTCCAGGGACCAGCTGGCAATGCCACGTTGTGTCCCACGCTCTCACCAAATAAACACTTCTATTTTAAAACATCAGAGGGGTCAATAACTGAAGAAGGCCTGGCCTGAGTGCTCTCGGGTTATTCTCTCCGCTCTGCCACGCGGCACAATCCCCTCCTACTCCCGCCAATATCTTCACAGGACCTACATCTCCCCACTTGGGTAGAGAGAGAGAGAGGAGCAGGAAGCACCAAAAGTTTAAAGGACCAGGAAATAGGATTCACTGCTGCCTCCTTCCTGGCTCTTTCTGACGCTTCAGCTTGTTTTATGCATGCTGAGGGGTGGGCTCTGGGGGAGGTGCTGGGGGTATGTGCATCCTAGACCCCCAAACACATGTTCCACTACTGAAGTAAAGACTTCTGTCACCACCCCACCCCCCCCCCCACCACCCCCCAGTAAGGCAAGAATAACACCAGTGTGTGAGATCACCCTCTAAAAAAGAGAGGGAGACAGAGAGAGAGAGAGCAGAGGTCTCCGGGGGCATCGAAACCACCTCCAAAGTTGTACCTGGATGCTCAGGGGGGATTTCCATCAAACCGGGTGCTAAGTCTGGAGATTACCGGCCCATGCAGAAGGAAATGCGTGAGTCAGCTGGCTGCGAAGGTGCTTAAAACAGGACAGGGTCAGTGGGACCGTGCAGGTGCTAACCCTTTATCTGCCTGGCTCAGTCACGGTATGTCTCATCCTTATTTACATGCTAAATATTACCTCCACAGATTACACTCTGAATGCTTGCTTGCCGTTTACATCCGAAGTGCACAGTGTTTCGCCATACACATGTGGGTGGGGCCGGAATGCAGCATGCATTGATAACTGTTCTGTGCATGATCCATCTGATTTGCAAAGTGTAATGACAGGAAATAAGAAACCTATATTTTATGCTAACATTTATTTCTATTTATATGGTGTGTGATGGACTGGCGTTCCATCCAGGGTGTACCGCAACCTGTCCTACATTCCTTGGGACAGGCTCCACACCCTTCTCTACAACCTTGACTAGGATAGAGGTTGAAGGTGAAATTATGTTTTCTTTACCATTTGCACCAGTATGAGTACGAGTACAATGGAATTCTTTAGTCTTCACCTGCGTACCTGCAGCATTTTTCAGGAGGGCTAAGGGCTTTACTCAAAGGCCCAACAGCGATGTGACTATTCTGCCGACCATGGGATTTGAACTGGCAAACTTCTGATTTCAGGATGAATGGAATCTACATATTCAAAAAATGGTTTATTTTCCTTGATAAGCACTGTCTGCATTTTTACATTGACAGGGATTCTTCCCAAAGAAGTTATCAATCAACTTTATTCTCCTTTGAAGTTGTTTTTAATGAAAATCGTGCCTTGTTTGTCCAGAGTATACAGTACCTGCCACATACTGTATGTCCAGAGTATCTCATCAGAAGCTGCCCAGTCGCTCTGTCTGATCGACAGTAAGGAACTACAGTATACTGTTGTTGGGTAATGGCAGACATGGATGAGCCCTGTACTGATATGCACTGGGCTCCTGCCCTTCTGATAAACAAATTTATTTTCTGTGCTTCCCATGTGGCACACAAACACACGCTCATGCGCACACACATTCCTGAACAAGGCTTAACCCTCTCATTAGAAAATGCTTTGTGTTTTTTTTTCCTGGCCGTCCACTACAGGACTGGGAAACCGCTGTGTTGGGGGGGGGGGCAAAGGTAAACAAATATGATTCAGGCTTAGTGCTTTGAAGACACAAGCGAAGGGTATGATGGTTGGTGGCAGAGTTATGATTCCACAGAAGAGAGTAATGTAGGATGCTGAGACAGCGTCGTTACCTACGTTGGCTGAACTACTGGTTTGCACAACTCCTGGGACAGGGTAGGTTAATGATCCCAGCCCAATACCTAAAAGTCTCTGTGATTATGATCCAATCTAGATGTTAACATTGGCATAACTGCTACAATCATTAAATCCATAAAAAGCACATTACAAAAACATTCTGCACAAAACTTCTAACGTTAATAACCATTCCATTCTTAATGGCCATTTCGATATCGCTTACATCGTCCGTGACTGCAAAAGCGAGAAAACGCGTTTCTTATTTTGATCGAATAATTAAAAAAAAACTCATTAAACTCTCTTTGCATTCCTGTTGGGCAATTACCGGCCAAGCAGAAAGCCAGACAGCAGCGGACGCTTTAAATTTCTGATCTCGCGGTCGGACACTTCCGTCCCACCCGGTGTCGCTCGGCACAGGAGGATTTGCATCCTGCAAATACGCCGAACCGCTGTGGGGTAAAGAGGCAGCGAGCCGGGAGCTCGGCTGGAGGAGACAGACGACATGCGGGGTCCCCGATGATGCGCGCTAGGGAAGGCGCCCCGCGAGGTTGTCGCGCGGAGGAGTTTACGGTTCCCTGCGGCCGCCGCGCTCCAAGAAGATCCTTAAACGGAGTGACCCTCCCTGTGCCTTAAAGGGACGGTTGAAAAAAAAACATATATATATGGAGAGGAAATTGAGGGGGAATTAAATGATTACAGACCCTACAACCCCAGGAGGTTCCTGTCAAATTTCCAGAACAATTATGTTTAATGCCTAACGGTCAAACACATAGAAGGAAGTATGCTGAGTGATGCCGGTGTAGGCTGGGGACTCCACGTCTCCCGGAGTCATGAGTTAATGGGTTTTGTTTACACTGGAGTTGTTTTCACTGGAGGGGGTTCAGCTGTACCTCTGTGGACACCAGCCAAGTATTTTTCCCTGTATTTTCCCATTGTGGAAAGCCCAGCTTGAGTTTCATTTTTTTTTTTTTAGGAAAAAAAAAAACCTTTACTGCATATCTATATCTGAGAAATAAAAGGATTGAATTAACGATTGCTGCTGTGGGTGCGTATCTCAAAGGAAGTGCAGCTCCCTCCTGGCTTCTGACAGAGCACCACGTATAGATCCCCCACAGAATTTGATTACTGCCTCACATCTCAGGATTAAGCCCGGTACACCAACCTGCTTATTCCAAACTTTATGCCCTGTTCCTTCCCAGAATGCACTGGGCTAACATTAACAGAGAAGGACGTGTAGTAATGCATTTGCATTTGCTTGCATTGTTTTTAATTACATATAAACACTAATATAAATATAATGGCAGAACTGCTGTGGAAGGAAGAACCCACACATTGGTAAGGGGTAACGTTTTTGGTTCCCTCTCTCCTACAAAGATCAATAAAGACTCAATGCGGCTCTTTTAACGACCTCATTTATATCCCAGACAATTAACTCACTTTTTACCCTGATTAATGAGTTTAATCTAAATGAATCAAATTAGAAATTGAAAATCATATTTTCAGAGCCCACAGAGCAACCAGGAAAAAAAAAATTACCATTAAGAAATTATCCTTCAAATATTAAAAGATGACCCTAGTGAAATGTGTCCACTTAGAATAACGAGGGGGGCTGGATGAACTCATACACCATCGTTATGACTGTCTCTCTAGGAATTCTTGAGAAACTTCAGTGTTATCTGGTCAGCGCTGAGCCACGCTACACCTATGTATGGTCTTTTGTGAAAGTGTGGCAAAGCCAATGTAGGGAGACAGAAAGAGGAGAAGGAATGAAAGGAAATGGATAGCACACACTCAGGAACACGGGACAGCAGGATGGGCACTGACAGCCGCCAGGGGATTTGGACGGCTCTCCCAGATCATGGCCCAGCTTGCCAAACGTGTTACAGGCCTAATAAATATTGATCGGGTGTTTCCTTTATAGTGATAGATCAGCTGACTAAAGTAATGCGATCTCCCCATATTGCATCATTATTGAACAGACAGGAACTGATTTCTCTTGGATTCAGTCCCCGAAAATCAAAACACTGAAGCAGACATTTTCCCTGACACTATATCAGATAGAAAATGTAGTAATTTAAAAACATGAAATAAATAATTATTAAGAATTATGCAATATATTAAATTTCAAATTCATTTTATCGCAGCATTCTATTGTTGCTTAAATTACAGCCAACATTAACATTTTCATATAGCTACTGAGACTAATTTACCCATAAATCAAGCCACACAAATGGCAAAATACCCAAATATGGAAAGGAAAGAACAAGGAACGTGAATCAAAGGTGTTAGCGTGTTACCAAGAACAAGGGGCAATTAGCATGCGATTAGATTAGCATCATTTAAAAGTACTTGGGGGCTTCGAATGGCTGAGGCTACAGAATTGTGTTCGAAAAAGACAGAGGGGAAGAAGAAAATAAATCAGTGGCTGGTGAAACCCATGCCGCCCCCCCCCCCGTCTCTATGCAGAGACAGACTATTCTTTCAGGACTGTTGTGGTTTTATGACAAATGAGGCTGTGTTATTGGGACGCGGTGTTTCCAGGGTGCTCCCCCCGTAAAGATGGCCGGCAGCCTGCTCTGTTTGGCTTTACTGAAACATAGGAGCACCTGGTTAACGGGGCATTTACTTATTTTAGATTCACATATTGATAAATGAATTATTATTACTAATATATAGGATGATATTGCCAGTTTGGGCATTGGGGGTGGAGCAGCTGATTGGATAGCAAAGTGGACTCACACCTCCCCCCACCTCCCCCCCCCCC
>JAODJW010000039.1:19413261-19428971 GCA_026777045.1 Hyperopisus bebe | reverse complement strand
GGGGGGGGGGGGGGGGGGGGGGGTGCCAGGAGGTGATGGGACCCATTGGTGATATCATCATGTTTTAGTCCGCTGTTACCCCACGGGCAACCTGAAGCAGCGCAAATTCAGATGTGCTGGAATATATGTGTGTGCGGAGCTGGTGGATGGGGGGGGCAACAGGCAACAGATGGATCTAAATTTATCTGCACATTATTGAAGCACTCCCTGAGGATAAGGGGCTGGTACACTCACATATCGAGCCGCAAGATGGCCGCCCCCCAGCAGCGTAACGATGTGCGTGCACCGTCGCCGTCAACGTGAGTTAGCGCCCGCAGAACCCATGGCGACGTGGCCGTAATTAACAAACCTCGACAAGGAAACCGACTCTGACCGATGCGGCGCGTGGCTGTCTGACATTCCCCGAATGTCCTCCGGGGGGACGTAAATGCGGCCGTCCTTCAGGCTAGGCTGGTGAGGCCCGAATATGGACGCTTCAAAATAGCCATTCTGAAGGTTAAACCATAGCGATGACCTCTCTTTTTATTAGGAGAGACCATCAGCATTAAAGAACGGGGGGGAATGAATGAATCCATTTACGGAATACCCCGCACTCACGAGCCTGACTGGACATCTCTATTAAATTCCAAAGCTTGGCGACAAATGGCAGCTCCGTGATGATGTATGTGTGTAGCGTCTGCTCCGAACAGGAACAAAGGGCTTCCATTTGTCTGGGAGCTCTGGGGACGAGGTGCTGCCCTAACCCCCCCGGTCAGTTGGCGGCTTGTCACACTAGCAGACGCACAGCTAAATCACACGTGAGGAGCCGGCATGCTGATCCGTGACACGCATACCTGATATTCAGTTTCCTGAAGGTAGCTTGAGGCTTCTTTGCTGTTAATTCTCATACATTTTTGTGCTGAGTGTCAGCATGCTCTCAAGATGGTCGAGCTTGTTCCCAGAAGACAGCTACACATATACATGCACACACTCACGTTAATGTCTTCGTGAGGCTCTACCGCAGCTCTTTTTTTTGCGCAAAACCAAACCAAATGTTCTATCCAAACTCAAAAGCAAAGAAGTAAATGACTTGGCTTTTTAGTTTAAAAAAAATGTAATATAATGTGTATGTTTTGTGGGACAGTCCTCACAAAGCTTCTGTTTTGTCCAGGGATTACTATCTCTGTGGGAAGACTTTTCTCAAAATTTGTTCCCACAAAGATACCATAACCCACACACACACACACACACACACACACACACACAAGCTGGCTGTTTTTTCCGTTTACAGTTTGGCCCCAGCTGCGCCAGTTTCATCTAATCTATCGTGACCTGAGAGGTCTGCATCCACCTGGCTGGAGGGAGGGAGAGAGGGAGGGAGAGTTTTGTTGTGGAAACGCTGTTATCAACCCAAAGAGCGACTCAGAGGGAGGAAACAGAAGAGGAAGCAGGAAGTACAGTAAGTAGAATGAAAGCGCAGGATAGCAAGAGGATAGCTCCGCAAGACAAGGCCTGTCGCTGACATGCTCCCTGTCGTGACCGGCACATCCTGGCCAAATACAGACAGAGCCTGCTCCACTCGTCTCTCCTGGCACCGGGAACGCAAGGTCACCACGGAAACTGTTATTCTGGGAAACAGCGAAGGGAGGGCGGGAAGGGCTGCAAAAGCAGCAGAGTCGTGGTTATTGTGCCGGTTTAATCATCCCTGATATGTCGCATGTAACATTGTGGGGACATGGAGGCTTCCTTAAGGAGCATCTGGTTGGGGAATCCCAGCACTCAAACCCTACTGGAGATGACTGGGGTATATGGTATGGCTCCTGTTGGCCTTTTTCACTCCAGAAAATTCTACAAAAGCAGGCTCCACCAGCTTCCCCTACAATTCCTGGTCTGATTTTATGTCCTAGAAGGTTCTGAGCTTTCTCCAGGATTTTTCAAGTTTGTCCTTCCAGACAGAAGCACATGATGAGAAAGTGGTGAGTGTGACAAGGACGGCGAGGCAGCGGTCACGGCGGCGGTAGGCTGCGCCTTACCTTCTCGCATCATGCCCACGGTCAGACACTTCATGAAGCGGCATGCCTGGCAGGACTTCCGCCGGCGTTTGGTGATCTCGCACTCGTTGGTGGCCGGGCAGCTGTACTCGATGTTTCCTGTGGCAAGAGACACGTCAAGAGAATGGACCCCAGATTTGTGTTTTTTTGTGGTCGTACTTTATTTAGGTTGGTTGAGGTGGGGGGGGCATCCGTGACTCATGGCCGACAAGTCAGGCGTTGGATTCACCATGTGGTGATTAATCTCCTTCCTTAATTATTTTGTGCGCGTCTCTCAATGCTTCCAGAAAGATCTAACTCCAACTAAAGATTTTAGGTGAAGATCAAATTAAGGTTGGAACATACAATAAACCGCTTGACAGATAATAATTTCAAAAAGATCTGAAAACCAATACTGGGGAGGTTTAAAGTCTTATAGTTTTTGATTATATGAGAATATAGCAATTAAAGTGCGCTGCTAAAGTTTTCTTAAGAAATGTTAATTATGCCTTACAACGCTTCCCTGTGAGTTAACACCAAAAAAATCCCTGATTCCTGATTGGCGGGTCCATCTTAATTTTACCACGTTCATCCAAACAGTCATCCTGAGACCTTCCCAGAGACAAAAAGAACAGCTTGTTGGAGGTTAAGTCATAATCTGATAACTGAACTTTGGATGCCAAAGTCAATTAACCCAGCAGAGGCATCAGGAAAGGAGACGTCCAGCTACGTCGCCGAGGAATTTAAATGCGCCAAGCAAGGAAAACATGACCTTGTGGGAAAACCGTTCGGGTCCTTTTGTTATTCTGAGCGTATCTGAAATTCTTTTACGAACATCACAAATGTTTTAATGGATTGATGCAGGACGTAATCAAAATAAAAGAAAATGAAAGCTGACCTCTCGCAGAAGACCTCCATTTAGGCTAACTAATGCCATTGCTAGTTTACAATATAACAGGAAACATGGGGGTATGGGGTGGGGCGGGGGGTATGGCATGGATAATGAATAAATCTTCTTCTCTGGAATTTCTCTTTGGCTTTCGGGGGGCCTTTGAGATACAGCCCCCGACCCACGCAATTAAAAGTGGGGCCTGCCTTGGGCCCACGTGCCGATGCAATATTTCACAGTTAATCAGACTCTGTAAACACTGATCCGTATTGACTTCCCCTCCGCGCACCAATGTCTCCTCATTAAAGAGGCAGATTAACGGGAACGTGGGGAGGCCGGCCGCTAAAGCCCGCTAATTCAGCACGAAACAATATTTTAATTATGCATGTCCCTTAAACGGGGGTCCGATCTTCATTAGCGGGGTAATCTCCTCGAGGCGCCGGGGGCTTTCGCGTTATGAGGGCCCGGTGTCTTCATTTGATGTGGGATGCCACGAGAAGGAGCTGGGAATTCTAGGGATATTTTAACCGGCCGTGATATCCTGCCATGTTAATACAGTCCTACTTGCATCAGAAAAAATTGTGATTTCACGGGGCACTAGCAAAATCAAGTCGCAAGGTCTACAGCAATCCGAGTCATTTTTGGATTTCCTGTCATCAGAATCAGCAAATTCGTATTACCAAGGCCTCAGGGAAAGCTGAGAAGGATAACATTTAATGTTGAATTTAAATATTACACTGTAAATTAGGAATTGTTGCTTTATTAAGCTTATCACACTGATTAACTGTTGAAAGGTCATGAATAGCTGACCAGTCAATAAAAAAATGTCATTTTTGCTCGCCTTGCACTTCTGGTCTGGGTAAGTTTTTTTTTTTTTTGTGAAAACCAACTTTCCTTGCTTCGGTGATGAAGTCATCTTTGAGATGTCCTTCCTCAGTCCCCATGATCCTATGGGGTGCAGGTCCCAAAGTTTTTTCCCCTGGTCCCCACAAACTCATTTGACCTAGGAACCATCTCACAGCTACCTGCGGATCGCCTTTCCCCCCCACTAATTACCAGCATTTTCGTTAGCTGATGGGATGGTACACACCAATATGTCGGTTCTAAAAAGCATTAGCATTATCATGTCTAGGCGTGTGCGGCTCATTCCAGTGGTCCAACGTTTAAGAAGTAGCTGTAGATTGAATCTGAAGATGCATAAGAGCCAAGTCCCGATGCTACAGATAGTGCAAGTCGACTCAATAGGCCAAGGTTTCTCAAACCAACAAATGTTTTTGCTCCCTTCTAACTCCCAGGGAGTTGGAAGGGAGCAAAAATGTGGACCATTTGGGGCTCCCCAAGGACTGGTTTGAGAAACATTGCATTTGAAGACATAGGCGGTCGCCCGAGGCGCCATCTTCTGGGTTGACAAGTCACCAGTACACCATCTGAGACAAAGATAAAGCGGGCAGAGAAGTTTGCCGGGGGAGCTGGGGGGGTGCTGGTAGTGAAATATGCCTAGGGCTTCCCATAGGCCTAGCTACAGATCCTCATTACGGAAGACTTGTGGTCTTCAGTTGATGGACTGTACAATGCCAGAGAATGGATGTACCCCCTCCCTCGACCATTCCCCTGCAGGAGAGTGAGAGCCCACCTTGGATGGTCCTCTTGAAGAAGGCCTTGCAGGCCTCACAGGAGGCCACGCCGTAGTGATAGCCGGACGCGATGTCGCCGCACACCAAGCACAGCCTCTTGGGCATTGAGTTGAGCATGTACTCGCACTTGATCTGCGTGTCCTCGGCGATGGTGCTGGAGCAGTCCTCATAGCGCTTGCTGGCAGCGCTGTTGGGGCCCAGGCCTCCCGCTGGCCCATACAGCGTAGGAGAGTCCAGGCCGTTCTGGTGCCCGTTCATGGTGGAGCTGTAGCTTCCGCTGGCATCTGAGCAGCCCCCGGGGCTGTGGTGGTTGATGCTGTCTGCCAGGGAGGCGGGGCTGGAGGGCTCGGTCTTGATGTAGGAGGGACAACTGGACTCGATGCGCCGTTCCTTGCTTGACATCCTGCAGAGCAGCCTGGGGAAGTAGAGGAAAAGCAGATCAAAATTTAAAATTAAGCACTAATAATCCAACAATCTCTTTATCGAGATGTCGCTGAATAACATCAGACAGATGAGAGCTGATGTAGACCCCTAGAACATCTGGACATCTACGTCGTCTTTGAGAGCCCTCTTTGGTGACAATGCACATCGTCACCCCAGCACATCGTCAATGCAGTGAGAGATCCCTGTCAGATCCCAGGCAAACACCAGGTCTAAATGTCCCGGGATGCAAATTCCCGGAGACCCTTGTCACGAAAAAACGGTCCATCCCCAATAAGCCACTTCTCAGTCTCGTTACCTTTTTGTGTGGCTTGGTGCCCGGCAGAGACAACGAGGACCTTTTATAAAAGTGGGTATTACCTTTCACGTGGCATGGAGCCCACGTCCTTTCTATTTTCACTACAAACTCCACTGCACTAGTGCCGGATCAGCTGCTGTTTAGCCCCCGCGCCAGGCTGTAGCCCCTCGCCAGCCGATCCTATCCCGTCCGCCACGCACTGCCGGACATCAAAACCGCCCATCAATGAAGCCGTGAAATAAAATGTCTCTACTTCAAATGTGCGAGGAAGGACGAACTGGGGAGACATGGAAACAGAATGTGAATCCATGGGTCCCTCCCCCCTTTCCATAACCGCGGAGGTGGCTCACGTCGCAGAGAGCGGCGATCTTTTATCTGTCACCAATAAAACGCCGTTGTGTCCCAGGAGCCTCCCCGGACAGCCTGGGTGGCTGTGTTTTCCATGCAATTGAAGCTGCGGGAGGAGGAGAAGGAGCCACTGCTAGGGAAGCCCGATGGCAGACAGGGGACCCACGACCTCATGAACCAGATCACTGCTTAAAGGCCAGATAATTAAGAGCACATCGTGATTGTTTCAGAGCCGCCTTTTCTCACTGTACATTTACGTGTTTAAAATACAGATGTCACCCTGTTTGAGGGATCAGCTCTACGCATATTTATGGTGTAGCAAGGAATAATACTTAAATTAATACTAATATAAATTACACACCCAAGTCATCCTGTGGAATAATTGGCTTTTGGGAGCTGAAAAAGGTATTGTAATCTCATAGGCATGGACTGACTTGCAGGTGCCAGGAAGAATCAGTGACCAGTGAACCTCCCAACTATGAATGAAATGGCAGACCGGTCCATATATGATCAGTTGTTGACTTGCATTGACTCATGTTGCTGATGTACCATTCCTTTGCATGATGACATGTGCTGATGTTTCTTGCTGAAAAGCATGTTATATAAAAAACAAACGAATCCATGGTGAAGGCCGATAACAGGCTAAAAAACGAGATTGAAAACTTTAATAAACCACAGAGGTGGCTTTGTGGTGTTCAGAGGAGCAACTCAAACTATTGTGAAGAGAGCTATAAAACCGAGAGTGAACAGGCGAAGAGATCGAGGTCATCAAGCTTCAGCCTGTCGATATTGAGCTGGTCAACAAGAAGGTGATCGGCGCACACTAGGCATGGAGATCTGTCATGATCTTAGACAGCAATCCAGCAAAATCAAACTCAAATACAGCACGAAGATAAACACACATCTGACAAATTAGGTTAATTCTGCTTTTGTCAATGTGGTCGAACCAATACATGAATCTCGATCTTTCACAGATTCCCAAGTGAGTCTTCATTAATGGGACCTGTAATTAACAGATATATCTTCTTTGTCTTTGGAATAATGCTAAGTCAATGAAAACAAGATTTAGCTTCTCTGAGTCTGATCCATAGCTGCCTCGTGTTCAACATAAAGAAATTATTTTTTTAATTTGATTTTATTTACAACCAATTTGCCCAAATACTCCATAAACTGTTTGGCAAAGTTTATGCCAGATCTAGATACTATCCATTATTAGGCAAGTCTCTTCAAGTGATTCCGAGTCTGTTGACATCCTTTTTCCTGCTTACCAATTAATCATTTATAAACTTAAGTCGCACAAAGTTTGTTCTCCCAAATTGCTATATAATTTTCTATGAATTACAATCGTTCTTTTGTCGTGATATTCCTCAGATAACTGTCCAACAATCCATATAACCCTAGTTATACATATTCCAAGTAGTTTAGGTGACAGAAAACATTACTTTCTTGAAAATTAATTTTAAATTTAAGGTTTATAAATATCGTAAAGATTTAATGATTCTCAGCTTGAATGTTGAATGACAAGATACTGTGACATCCATAAACATATTTTTCTTTATAATAAATATATCAGCATGGCATGACGTAAAATAGAAAAAAACCCATCTTAAAGAAAAAGACAAACGACTTTTTACGATTAAAAAACCTCCGTTAGCGTCCCATTGATTCGGTCCGACGACAAGTGCGAGCCATATATTAAATCGTGGCCACTAACAGGACCAATACTGTCTTAAAAAAACATACAACCATATGCAAAACACTGAAGGAATTTTTTCATGACTTGCCCTCTTCCATGAGATCGGACAATCCCAGTCTAGCTCCCCCCTACCCCCAAACGCAGATTAGCTGCTGAATCATTGCAGTTGTTTCCGCATCTAAAATTACATCTAAATTCCATTCCAGCGGTGGGATGAAATCAATCGCTGCGACGTCGCCGGGCGAGAAATTCATAAATCACTTCAGTGCTGATGGATGCCTGTAAAAGAGCGCCTGCGATTACACGAAAATCGATGCATCGGGGGCAGAAACGCAGGCGGACAGTGGGAATGGGGAAATATCTCCCGTGCACGTCGTGGGGGGGGGACACCTGCATCCACAAACTTCCCATTAGTACACGAAGCAGCCTATGACTGCCGTGATCAATTAAGAGATATGAAGAAATACACTGAATGAGATTTTTTTAGAATGCCGTTTTATTTTGCAGTTTTAATACTACTGATTCTAATGAGGCTTGTGGAGATTAAGCGCACAGCTGGAGAAACCGGGAGTTTATAAGTGCGCCGGAAGCTCTCTGAAGGCGCTGGTGATGCATGCACATGAATGGCGAATACGGTAACCATAAAACTGCATCATTACATTAGCTTTTCTTCTGGGTGGCAACATGTTGGCACAATAATGTCAAACAACAAGAAACCTGCTGTAGGGACGCTAAGCAAATAACCCAGTGATTAATTCTAGTTAGAGTTGCGGGGAGAGAAAAAAAACAATGGCGAAAATGAACTGCTGGGATCTGGAGCATGAATAAAATTTGCGGAGATAATACAGAGCTATCGAAGGCAGTCTCCGGTCAGCAGCTTTCCCCGGTGAAACAAAAAAGAGGATTAAGCGCGACCCCGTAAGCAGCTAGTGGAAAAGAACACGGTGGAGGACGAAGCAGGACCACAGGGGGAGGCGAAGGAGTCGCGTTTCTGATTAAATTAATACCGGATAATGGGAAAGTGTGGATTAACAACACGTTTTATTAAACGGATACGAGATGTGTTTTTGCCTTCGAGGGAAGCACAAGCTTCTGGGAAAAAAAGAGCAAAAGAAAAAGACACTGTTGTGTGGCGAGAGTAAAGCGGGAAAGCCGTGTCTTTAACCAGATCAGATCCTGGAAATTGGCTGTCAGGCGGCGACGGCTGTGATTTATACGCGTCCGTCAGCCCCGAGGAGCCGCATCAACCTGCCGCCGCATTTCACCGCGAAGCATCTTAAAATTTCAACACCGCCATCTGTTACCAAATCTAATTCACACCCCCCTCCCGTAATCGGGTTTTCTCCTGTAATACCTAGCTCTACTCAGAGCAGATCCAGCCCGCCACCCGGACCCCCGTGACCAGCACCAAGAGGCAACCCTCCCAATTAAATAACTATAATGAATGCAGAGGCAAACACAACACATATATGTAAAGTACAGCACAGGCAAATATGCAGGCTGGGAATCGTTTGTACTTGTCCAAGTAACATTTGCACAATGAGCAAAATATAGCCATCAGCATATACTCATATGTCAGCATGTGTGTGTGTGTGAGTGGGGGCGGGGCGGGGGGGTCCCAGTTAGCTTCAGGCCCCCAGAGGTTTAATTTCTTCTGTACAGAACAGAGAACTTCTGTTCGCTCTCCTCTGTCATCTCATGTCGTGTAACATTAGTGGCTGTTATCACTGCCTTTTAAACTGTCACAAACTAGGTATTTCTATCACTAAATCCTAAACATTAAACACTTAGGAAAAGGTACTATGTAAATATGTCTTAGCCAACAAGTATTAAATCACGGGTTCTGTGCAGTTAATACAGACACATTATGAAGGCCTTAAATTTGCTGTTCTTAAATCAAAGTAATACTTAAGGGCAAATTTACATCATTCATACAGCATTTTCCACAATCTTTTTCTTATAAGGAAGTCTTTATGTTCGTAAAAGACAGAAGGTAAATAGGGAAATGCTAGATTATAATAAAACGAAGCATAATACTAATTCATTATCACAGTTGTTACTTATGAGCACTTGTCTATCACTAAGTTCTCTCCGGATGAGGGTGGTTTACACTGAACATAAGGAGTGAAACATAGCCTTAGATGGTCTGTTCAGATGTTCTCAAATACAGCCAGAGGTCCACTAAGACCATCGAGAAAGTAGGCCCTTTGTGTGTGTGTGTGTGTGTGTGTGAATGCGTGCCTATGTGTGTGTGTTGTATGCATGTATGTGTGTGTGTTGTATGCATGTATGTGTGTGTGTTGTATGCATGTATGTGTGTGTGCAGCACAGGCTGTTCTCCTGCACAGCTGCAGGCTCAGGCTCCCGGGGTCCGGCCTGGGCAGCTCTGGCCTGGTTACTCCCAAGACGCTTCCAGGTGTCTCGTGCTCCTGCACCGGCCACTGCGAATGCAGCCCAACCTGCTGACCAGCGGGGTCACAAAGCATCACTAGTTTAGAGGAGGAACAGACTAACTTAGGCAGCACTGCTTCATGTTAGGATTCCAGATAAGCCAGGGACTATCATGACCAGGAAGATCGTAAGAGTCCATGAAATACATCTGTAAAAAAAGAACGCAATTTTTTCCTCTTGCGTCGGGTTAATGCATGCAAAATGACTATATAATTTGCAGTTATCTTCTACAATTTACTATCTATGGTTTCCTGTGAAGATTATTGCTCGCGTGGAATTCAGAAGTGCGGACGTGACCCCGCCATGCTCATGCAAGCGGGCGTGAATCCACATTCCTTTGTTACCTAGATCCTTTGAAGTCTAAATTATGACATCATAATCAGAAACGTCGGTGGACAGCTTTCACTTTGGATTTTCCTCAGGTCCACTCCAAACCGTTTTTCTACGGTTTCTGTTCTCAACTACAAAGGGACCCTAATTGCTGAGCGGAGTCCCCAGACTCAGCGAAAATAAGGAGGGGAAATTGTGGCAGAAGGAAAACATGTTGCCTGCCTATTCCTAAGCTAAAGTCTGAAGCCTACACTTCTTACTCCTAGGGAAAGCATTTACGTATCCCGGTGGATGAAAGTAAAGTCAACTCAATGAGAAGTTTACTGTAAAAAAATGTTAACCAATAAGTTCAAGAAGTAAAATCACTGTATTGACACTGACCAACAGACCAGAAAGCCTCAGAAAACAGCCTCTTCACGAGGGTTACGAGCCACCAGCGAACATGACAGCACAAACATGAGCTTGACTGGTTTAAAGTAAATATATGCATGTTGCCACGGCCTTGAGTGTGATGGGTTTAACCCAGACCAACTCTATGAAATCCAATTGATGTAATACTCTTTGAATTTTTGCAGTTAAAGTGATTACCCCCTTCTGAAAGGTTTCGTTTCTGCTGTCAAATGCTTTAACAGGGACAGCCAGCAAACCTAAACCACTGCACTAAAGGCTCCACCAGCATGCCCGTAGGGGCAATGCTGACCTTATTGACAGTAGACAAAGGAGAAGCCAGATATTGCGCCCTTGGTATGTAAACTTTTCTGCTTTTTTCTGCTTTGATCATGTGTTGCTACTTACCGGCCTGTGTTATCTGCCCAGCTGGCCAACTAGCATAAACTAGACAAGAAAAGTTGATCAATCCTTGCGTGGTAGCTTGTTAGCCGTGGTTAGGTATGCTACAGGCCCGATTATGTGTTGTTATTTAGTGGAATAGCCCCAGTAATACCAGATCCAGAAAAGGTTAGGGAAAGCACGATCGAGTCTGGCTGTATGCATGACAGAAGGCCTTGTTGACGGTACGCTCCCTCATGTGTGATGATGGCTAAACATGCTACATGCTTACGTAAACACGTCTGATCTCTAAGGGTCAACTCATTGGTACATGGTAAACAAAAATGAAGGAAGTTATGTCATCCCGGACAGCCCAGCAACGCTGATCGTCATCTCAGCTTCTGTTGGGTGACGAGTCAGAAATTCCTTCAGATTTGTGGCTTTGCTTTGAAAAAGAGAGATTTCTCTCAAAAGTAAATTTGGCCATGTGTTCTTTCATTCATTGCAGCGGCTGTCGTAAAAGAAAAAAAAGCAGTGAAAATAACGTTATGGCAGACAGACAAAACAGAACACAGCAGGCCGCATGATGACCTGCACTGCTATGACCAGTTGGACCTCAGGCCCAGATGAAACCGCGAGCCCAGGCAGCAGACCCGATGAGGGGGGAGACCCTTAACTGGTCACATCTGGCTGTGTTTTATACGCAAATCAGCCTCGGAAGGAATCTAGATAAAACTCACTGAGTCGTGATCAGGGCAATGATCTTCAAACATCTAAATTTATATGCTAATCAGAGCCCTTCAAGTATTTAACGGATCCAGACGCATCTGTGGGGGCAAACGCTGTCAGCTCCTCACGCACCCCCCCACATATTCTGCAGGTCCGTTTTCACTCTCCAACCCTCTTTCTTGCACACTCAGCTCTCTCACTACCCCCTCCCGCCCCCCCCCCATCTCTACCCATGCCTTCTTATTTGCTTTGGCAGGCTGAATAATTTAGGTGGCTCGCTGTCCGTCTCAGCGGCTCCCTGATGCTCCCCCCTCCACGCGCGCTGTCCTGGAGCACAGCAGATGGACACCTGCGTGCGGCAGGTGAGGCAGATGGCCGCCCGCTCTCTCGCCGCGCCTCGGGCCGGGTCCGGCCCCGCCCGCCCGCCAGCGGGTGCCTCAGGCTGCCACGAAGCTAAACGCCGGTGCCGCTGGCGTCGCGCGGGTCCCACAGGATGCGGGTCGGTGCATGTGGTGCAGCTGCCGACCTCGCAGTGACCCCGCCGAAAGCCACATGTCTGAACCCGAACCCACCTTCGCCTCCCCTCAGGGGCTCAATTTCAGTGCTTCCAGTGACAGATTCCAGCACCAGTTTACCGACGACTCATTTCAGTGTCTTCAGGAAATTTTTGGTTAATGGTGGTGCACAGAGTCCATGTACAGACCTACTTTTCACAGTGGTAAATTATAATCCTAACGTCTGAATAAATCCTTTAATACTAGTAAAAATCTATCAGATAGGTGAATATCGATTACAATTCTATGAATGACAGTGGGATGTTCATCAACCTCTGGATGTACTGTGAGGAACTGAAGCTGTAATTACCTCAGGCTTTTGCTTGTTCTGAACTTCAATCCTTTGAAACGCAATTGCTTGAAGTGCGGGTATTAATCAGTCAGTACAAATAACAGCCAGTGCAGCGTATAGCCCTGACGCTGGGGGACATTTTCATAGGGATGCTTGTACACTGGGTATTTTGGGCCTAACTGTTGATGACATCAATTAGGCTTGTTAATTCCGCTCCACGGAGTCACCCAGTAAGCTTTAAAGAGAGCAAAGACGATGGCGATCTTAACTAATAAGTCAAAATAACAAGAACAGAACCTCATTACTTAACGTTGTAGAGTTCAATACAAGCTGAGCCTCGGGATCAAGGAACAAGACTAACGTGACCAGACATCGAGAGCCACACAGCCGTCACCAAAGAAAATGCTACAATGTAATAGGCGGAAGGACGACCGGGTGCGAAATACGGGCACCTCATTTTATATCTTTCCTGTCCATTCATCAACAAAATCCTGAAAGGGACATAGTAAAGCACCATAACTAAGAGGGATTGCCTCAGGAGTGCGTCTGCAGACACTGATGTACTTAGATATTACATATTTACGGTAGAGCAATTAAAATGGAAACACAAAAACTGCTGTTTTTTCAATTATTATAATAACAATGACAAAAATCATGAACATTATATGAGGAAGAACAATACAAATACCATCGCAACATATAACAGTTAATATTTATAGTGCATTAGGAACCAGGCCTAAAGTTCTATGGAATCATTTGCAATCTCAGACTCTGTAAGGTAGCAGAAGCTCAGCGAGCGAGAGTTTGCTCACGGGGGATTCGGGCCACAGGCTTTGCTTGCCTGGAGTAACTTTGCAGGCTTCCTCCAAGCAGCAGGCCATGTTTTAATCCTGGTTGCACATCGTACTCCTACCGTCCTCCTAATTAAGGAAGCAGGCTCCCTAATTCCCCCATCCGTTGCATCTCAGCGGAAACATTAAATGCCATTAGCCAGTCCCCATCGCCGGCCACTCTTCAGGTGACGCAGCTAATCTTTCTGATGATACTCTATTTGACCTGTCCGTCTTGGAACGTCTTTGAGCTGAGGAATTTTTTTGTGCCCTCTGCCTTCTATGTGGACCTCCTTGCCTACCCTCTGCCGCATAAAGTGTCTCATTAAATGTCCTCTTAATTTTGACCTCAATACATCATAACTGCAGAATATCTTACTTTTCACCTTCCCTTCTCTGTCTGTCTGTCTATCTTTCTCTCTCTCTCTCACACACACACAAACACACACACACAAACGTTGCAGATACCAATTGCTACAGATGCATAAAACATTCCGATGATTTGTTTAAAAATGTTATGCATTTTAAAATGTTTTTTTTTTCTTGGTTATTGCTAACAACAAGACATAAAGTAGGCGAGGATTGTTAATGCAAACACTGCAGAGAGCCAAGCCGAAAGAGAATAAGCCACACTAAACACTCTAAATTAATACTTCCTGTTTTGGGAAATACTCCTATTCTTGTAATAACAAATGTATACAGTCATCAAAGAAGACAGAGGCACTTTAACCAGCCGCCGTTATTGATGAAGCTCCCTCACAGTGCTGATTGTAATACCACCAAACTACTGAAGGCTATGTAGATTTTATTCAAATGTAATAAAACCGCAATGGGACGGCAGACTTTATTTACATAAAAACATCCTCGATATGCGATTCACGTACACTCAATAGCAGATGCTGATGTCAACCGGAATTTTCTAGAACTATGGCTAGAGTTTCTTCAGTGATTCAGTTTCCTTGAGTTTTTCAGCAGGAAACTCCAACCCATTAAACATTTTATAACTAAATATATTGCATCACCAGTACAGAGCTATAAAATAGAATGTTTTGAAATGTTCTGAAATGTGTAGCCTATTGTAAGTATGCACCCTCTCAAACATATTATTGCAATGTTTATGTATGATATAAGAAGATGAATTCATTTTTTGAGACATTCTACCAAACAGCTGAATGTTGGAATATGGAGGATGGTTCTACATAATTCCTTTGTCTGAAACCAGGTGAAACGTTTAGTACACAAACAGAATCTGGTTTGGGGAAGGCTGTCTGTGTATTTAGTGTGTACACAGGGTCTAGTGTTTAGGGTCAAGACATTTGATGGAGCAAAAAGACAACAGGCTAGATCCACAGCAGCTGAATGAATACAGTTATCACTAACAGAGCTGTTCTTTTTGCAGTCTTTGAAAAAAACAACAACCTGGATATGTATGCATACTTTGGAAAGGGTTTTAAATTTGAGGCACCATGATTAATAGATATACACACATAGATTAACAAAAATATCTGTAATTAATAACTTTCCGGTTTCATTGCTCATGAATTTCTGAAATGTTTAGACTGTTTCCTTACTAGACACAAAAATATCACCTGCGCCTTATTTTCGTGAAAAAACGGAAGCCACTCGCACTTAAGTAAGTGCGAAAAGTAAGCGAAGTAATAGAAAACGCTTAATGTTAAAGACCGAGGAGAAGATCTTACAATGCGTAAGTGCGTCTCGCTCCCATTCGGAGCGTCTTTGCGTAATAAAAGACAGCATCGGGTGCGTAAACACAGCGACAAAATAAAAACGCTTCAAGTAAAAGTGCCTGTTTTAAGTAGATAGTGTCGTGAAAAAAGCAAAAAACGTGAGCAGAGTGTCTAAGTGTATAAAACTTGCGCGGAATCTGAAAGGGAAAGTTATCCTTTTATTCCCGTTATCATTGCCGTGTTGTGCTATTCTCCTCAAGGTTGAAAGGAAGGTGAAAAGCGCCACTGTAAATTTTCACCGTGCCAACATCTTATCAAATCCTCTGTGAACAAGCCGGCTATTATGCTTCTTGTTTGACACATTTTCTGATGCGGCTCAAGTTGGAACTGTTGCCGCAAGACAGACGTTTAAAACGTTTGCACCCCCGGCACCGCGATAAGAGCGGAGCCAACCTGTTTTGATTTATTTTATTTGATAGTTTAACTCTTAATGTATACTTAAGGTAGCATATACAGTAGATGTTATTGACATTTTCAGAAAACAAATGAGAGCTTTTATCAGAAGAGATAAATCTGATTTCATTTCCTAACTTCGTATAGCTTTACAAAGTAAATTGTCTGTTTATTAATTTGCTCAGCTAAGCTTTAGTTTGAAAAGTTTAAACGGTTGTTTTTGCATTATATATATATATATATATATATATATATATATATATATATATATATATATATATATATATATATATATATATA
>JAODJW010000039.1:19382302-19408312 GCA_026777045.1 Hyperopisus bebe | reverse complement strand
AAGATGAGCTAAAAATTAATTAGAAACTATCAGAAAAATGATAAGATTATGCCACAATTATTCAGAGAGATTAAAACAGGTGCTTTGTACAAACAATCGGAGTGCTGTCATGACATAGCGGCAGGGGGGTGAACGTTAACTGGGTTAACCCCTTGGTTAATGTGGTCCAAAAATCCACTGGTAAAAAGCATATCAGATGTCTACATCTCTGCCAAGGAAAGCTCTAGGGACCGGGTTCAAAACGAGAAAAGTTAATGATTCATATTGCCAGAACACGCTCTGCCGCCTGCACTGCCCCTGCACTGGCGTGTGCATCCTGAGTGTTTACACTGGGACACCAACACACACTCCACACCCCCCCCCCGTTGACACCCCTTCACCACCACAATGGCCCGGGTGACCGGCTGCTCACTGGGGTCTCCCCCTTCCCCTTTCATGAAGCTAACGAGTGCCAGAGACCATCAAAGACCACAGGGAGGAGAGGGAGCAGCGATAGGTGCGCTCGAATGGGACACTGGGCTATAAAGGCAGCCCACAGCCAGACAGCAACTGGGGACCAGACACGGGCGGGGGACACGGGGGGAGTGTAAACGGCCGCAGAGGCTCGTCTCAACCCAAGAGAGTCAGTGCTCAAAGAGAACGAGGGCAGCTCTCCACGGAAACGGGGGGGGAAGAGTCGCTTTGAGGGATATATTAAGTGAACTGTTTTGTAAGGAGATTAAGTGGATTTTAATTTATGTGGACGCTCTGTTTCGAAGGCAAGTATCGGGCATTCCCCCAGACAAGGCATTTCCAGGCTGAAATTTCTTCAGAAATGCGATCACAAATAAACCGTGACAACATGCAAAATTAAAGGGAAAACATGTAGCATTAATACATTTTAAGGGGTCCACCTGCATATTCTCAGAGGTTTACAACACAAGCGAGGAGCGATATTGCAGGCTATGAGATATTATGAACTGCTTGTAACGCAGGTAAAACACAAAATTATTATTTATGCATTGTATACCTAATATACAATTTAATGAATTATATATCAAACACCTATGTCATTTATAAATGATACATTTAAATTGTCCATTAACTTATACATTCTTTAAATACTAAGAGATGTCTGTGTTTAGGCATTATAAAAAAAAAAAAATGATACATTTTAAGTTTTCCTTCTTGTTTGATGTTTTAAAAGACAATTTTTGACAGCACACTGTGTTCGCACAATAAACAACGACTGCAAGAAACAAGCAAAGTGAAATTTGTAACAAGGTGTTTTTTAAATGAAAGTTAAGTATTTGCCGATTACTAAACTAAGCATGATCATCTAAGATCGAACCACACCAGCAAAAACCACAAGAGGGACTTCAACTTGAGAGGAATTGTCCCCCAAAAAGGCATGAAATAACAAATGTAACCTTAGAAGGTAAAACAAACCAACTTGAAAACTGGGAAATGTGAAAGCACTGGACCCTATTAAAACCACCACTCAGCCAAACAGATTTTAATTTTTAATTAAAGTTACAGAGATGGGTCAAAGTCCATTATTTTGTCGCGAACCGAACATGCAGCTAGGGGGTTTAAAAAGTGCTACGATCTCTGTATTATCTGAAATCACAAGATATTAGACTAGAATACACGTTCTTAGCTTCACTGGAAAACATACAGATTGGCATGCAAAGGAGTGGATGCATTTCCATAAACGCTAAAGTGTCCTTCACTGGTGAGTAATCGTTATCCCGTACAGAAATCCTTATAATTGTGCTCTTGGGAACTAATATTACACAGAGATGCTTTAAAGAGGCGTCCCACTGCAAGGATTTTATAGGAAAGCCAGCTAACCAGTGCAGCGACATCAGCACCTCTATAAACACTGACAGTGAGTTCGGAGCCGAAAGGGAAGTAAAGTCAGCACTGAGCACAGGCGTCACCCTCTCCCCGCGGTCCGCCCTGCCCGGTCCGCTCTGCTCAGACCACCCCGCCTGGTTTGCCCTGCCCAGTCCGCCCTGCCCGGTCCACTCTGCCCAGTCCGCCCTGCCCGCTCCACCTTAAACAGATTCTCCACCGGCACTCCAAACGGCTTCCCCAGTGGACCGTTTTTCCTGTTCCCATATCGAAAGGACAGGTGGCCCCAGCCAAAGGTCTTGTCACGCCTGACAGGGTCCCTTCAGGCTGCCCCGGGGGGGCCCACGTCCTCACGGGATGGACGGCAAGTCAACACCCCCCGCCCCCGGCATCTCCATGACGGAAGGACATGGCACTGTCACCCACCCCCACTACATTTCCTGAATTGCGCTTGGGGAGTTAAGGGTGTGGGTTAGGGAAGGGGGGGGGGTCATTAAGGTCAGGCTAAGGGTGCCCCTATCTCAGCGCGGCGCGCGGCTCTCTCTCTCGCTGAGGTCCTGCTTTCTCCTGGGTCCCGGTACCACTGGCTACCGGACACACCATTCATACACAGACATACACACACATGAAGAGTCAACAACAGCGCTCAGACATCGCCACGGTTACATTAGACATGAATAATGAGAAAGGTACCTACTCTTGTTCAGAGTGACAGGAGAAGTACTCTGGAAGAACAAGTTCTACGGAATCCATGTGCTCTCAGCGACCATAATTTGGACAAACCCTCTCAGTAAATCAAAGTTTTCTCTTCCTTTTTTTTCCCTCCTCTTCTGTCGACGGGGCAAAAGCAGCGCGACTGTCAGAGCCGCTCTCCCAGTGGCGAGCCGACGGCCACGGTGAGTTGGGACCAAAAGCTCCCGCGGTCTTCAAACCGGGGACTTAAAGCCACAAATGTAGCTCATTAATATGAAGCAGTCCTCAGAATATGCGAGAACGCCGGCCTATCCGGGTGGCAGCCCGGTCTCCTCCCAGCCAATTGGAGGTAGACAGTGTCTGCACGCGCTCAGAGAAACTGAGCAGGTGGAGAGGGCGGGCAGAGACAAAGAGGGAGGGAGAGAGAGAGAGAGAGACAGAGAGAGAGAGAGCGAGAGAGAGAGAATACCAGGAGGGAAGGCTTAAAGAACCAGTACACATCTCGCTCCCCCCCCCACCCCCCGTAAGTCGATGGTTATCAGTAATCAGTGTGAGGGGTGCAGATAAACTCTTATTGATACAAAACACAAAGGCCGCAGCAATAGCCATGTAAAAACAGAATGAACTATTCATTCACAGGAGAGTCATTGTTCATTCCTGTCCATCATTGTCTTTTTCTCATTAACGTACCAGTTTGCAGTAACAGCTTCAGCTGCCTCTTGAACGGGAGTTTCAGGACACATTTTCATCATCACTGTTATTTCAAGTAGCAGGCTATTGTGCCACGCCACGTACATAGCGGGACCCTGACACAACGGCGAAATGGGGAAATAAGATATGTTTCCTTGAATGAAAACAATAAGCATACAGGAGAATTGCACATGTGCCATTTCTGAGAGCTAGTCTACACAAATTGACGATAAATTTTGTGCGAGATTTTATCATTCTGGCTCACAGCAGCCAGTGGGCCGAGATAATCACAAAGCCACGATGTTCTGGATTTAAACAAGTCACTCCCCAGCAAAATGAATGGTAACGGAGTTTAGCAACGGTGCTCCATTAACTTATTTAAAAATAAACGGTCACTTTCACAGAGCGTAACCAGCGAGAGGCCTCCATGATCCTACTGTCCTGACCCACATTGTTCCATGTTTTTCTCCCGCGAGCGCCGATCCAGCCAGCTGGGTCTCCGCGAGCAGTGGGAATGCGTTCCCGTGTCCCGCCGCAATGCAATTCCCCACAGGAAAGGAAACGCACCTGTCTCCCGGCCCGCATGTCGCCAACCGCGTTGATAAATAGTCGTAATTCTTCCTTGCATTTTATTTCCCTTTCACCACCCCACCACCCCTTAAAATACCCTTCTCAGTATGGTAATCGGTGTCCCTTGAACGCATAATCTTCTGAGTTGGGAACGGTAGGCCTGACAGGCGGGCTACGGAAACCGCAAGAGTCTGCAGGTTGCGACCCACTGCAGGGTAACTCACGGGGTGTTGTGGGGCCGCAGCTTTGCTGAACGGACACAGATTTTAATCTGCATCCCGCTAAACGATGTCAAATTATGACGCGCACAAATAAAAAACAATGAGTCATTCTCATTTAAAAATATTTTTGCACTATGTTTAGTTTTTTTATTTTTTTGCTAATCGCAAAACCACTTTATTTCTTTTATTAATTAGTACTATAAAGGGCTGTCACACTAGCAGTGAGACATTTTCTGCAAAACAAAATGAAATTAATGGGCAAACACAAAATTCCAGATTGGTAATTTATTTTGAAAAAATACGAAAAAATGCTCATACTGAAACATTAATGGAAAGTGTTTATTTTTAGTTATTGGTTTAGCTATTTTTAGCTTTTAATAATTTTTAGTTACTGAGTTTAAAGAAATGTTATATCTCAATCAGTGTCATCACTTTATATATAGAAAATGTGTTTATTGAGAAATGTTCTTTAATCACTTTACTTATTGCTGTAGAGTGTAGAGGTTATTTTTGGTTTAAAAATGATTTTTATGTCAACTTTCATACATTCATGGAAACAGGATTAAATCCTTTGTTATTTTTGCCAATAAAGCAATAGCAATATATATATTTTAATGGATTAATTGACGATCCTGAAATAACACTCATCAACACGCGTGGTCTCCTGACAAGAGAACGCTGCCATGGTAACAGTCATGTGTGAAATGTGTTTGCCGAACATGTTGCCCTTTTGAGGCCCATCGGGGTCCCCTGTCCCCTTATCTCGCCACATCGGCTGGGTTCCCACATCGGGACAGACAGGAAACAGTCCTCACTCTGCTTTGCGAATGCACAGAGGAGGAATTTTAAGGAGAATACTCCTCCTCCCTTCTCGTCGTGGACCAAGAAGACCGGACCAGAAGGGGAGACGTCCCTCTCAATGCAATTATTCCTCTGGGAAGGTAACATGGGCTGTAAAAACAAACACACCACACCTCGACTCCACCTGCAGCAGAAGCAGCCAATATGACCTTGCTGTTTCTAATAATACCAGATGGGCCTGCTACAATACAATCTAACACCCAGAAGCTACACTAACACCTGGCACTCCATTCCCCTCCATGCTGCCGCTAACATAAACTTGCAATTCGGACTGAAAAGGCCCGCATTATTAATGCACTGTCCCGCTAGCATTAGCCGCAAATCCTGACATCCCAGTGAATACATGCTGAATTAGCTACGTACGATGCGTTAAGGCCGTTGTCGATGTGCATGGATGCCCATCCTTATTTTATGTCCACCTATCTCCACGGCACATTTGCATCACGAGTTGCTTTTTGGTGCTGAAAATAAGGAAAGCAGGTATATTCAAATATAATCAATCTAATGGGGGAAGGGAGTCTTGGGTAAACGGAAAATCATTCAATGTGATTATTACAATCGCTAATTCTGCGTCTAGCTATCATATAAACATGGCGTCTGAGTGAAAAAGCCAGCTTTCAGTAGGGAACACCCGCTACAGCAAATTTATGACATTGCTACGCATCAGCCTGCCCAACGGATAATCTGCCAGCCAAAGGTTAACGCGATGCAGCATTTGTGGGTAAAAAAAAAATACGGTAAAACGAAAAATTTAATCAAAACAAAAACAATTTATCTGCACCAATAACTAACGGCAGCACCATGACCTCCCGAGTGAATTTCGGAGCACCAGAGCTCCACACACCAGGCTTCAAGCGGCCTGCGTCGACCCCACAAATGACCCCTCGCTGCCACCGCCATCGTTCCCGCAGGAACTTGTGCGCTCCATGCGGCATCAATCACGGCGGGTCAATAGAACAGTGAGTTCATTTAGGTCACGTGTCAGTGGCTTCGGCCTGGGAGCCAGGGGCCTGTCACTGCCATCACCCCGCAGTTGTTTAAAATCAGCTTGTCAGAATTAAACGCTAATAAATTCAGTGCGGGGCTCTTTCTTTCACTTTTACATTTACGTCTTTTCTACACAACTATGGGTGTGGTGCCACCGCATGTGTCTGATAGCTAATAGCTAGCAAAATTGTGTTTATAAATACAGAATTGATATCTAAGGTTAATGCTAGCTGCTAAAACTATATCGCAATGATCATTTCGCAATTGAGCTGCCATCACCTCTTAGATTTGATTTAGTTGACTAATTAAGATTGCAGCATTACAGGAGTAAAAGCCACCGTCGAAATTGAAATTAGAATGATTTTTGACAAGTTGTTTTCCTGTGAAGCCTGGGGTGTTTATTGCACGCCGATGCATTAGCGTGCATTTGCATAAGCTGCAGAGTGATCGGATGCCCTTCGCGTTTGCCGGCCATCCCGACGGGGAATGCAGTGGTGTGTGCGTGTGCGTGTGTGTGTGTGTGGGGGGCTCGCCCGTCTTGCAGGGTCCCACGTCGGCCTGTCCTGCTTCTCGCAGAGCTCGGTTTCTACAGCAAATTGCACACAACTGACGGGGAACAGTGACGTTTCATCTTTTTAATTCACTTCCTACTGTATTTTTAATGCCCGAATATACCTATACATTATACCGGTAGCTGGAAATCAAAGAGATGGCATTCTTCCAGAACATTCTGTGTTCTGTAGATTTCAGCTAAACGTCAGTAAAATACAGAATAAAAAATATCCCTGCCACAAATACACAAACTCAGTGGCAAGCAGATTATAAAGAAAGCTCAAGCAGAAAAACTTGAATCATTAAATCATATACTTCAAACAATTTTATATTAATATATTTCATTAAAAAAGGGGAAAAAAAGATGTGTTGTTCTTAAACGAGTGATGCTTCCACTAGGATGATAATGAAAGAGTGATCTAGTGTTGTAATTCCGCTGTGGTCAACAGGGGGAGCTACTGGCTGTCATCTGGTCACCGAGTCACTGTGTAAGGTGACTGGGCTCTAAGTCGGTAGGGCTGTCTTTCCCTATGCTTATCATCAGTTACACTGGAAAAAAAACATTATTATGCTTTATTATTTGCTATTTCACACCGTAACATAAGGGCGGCGGATGGCATGCTGGTTGCGGGGGGAGTCGCGGGTTCACAGGGACACACGACGGAAACAGCTTAACCTGTATGGCTTCTGCAAACATCCAGCTGTGTGAACCGGCTGAAATGTATAAAATTGTGTCCAGTCAGCAGATTAATATATAAAAAGGATCTTCTCCTGTCACAATGCAGAATCGACAGTCTCTGGGGCGGCGTGCTGACATTTATTCATGAAATCAGCATCAGCAAATAGCCAGCAATGAGAAACGCTCGACGCACGACGGGAAACGGGTGCGACCCCCCATCAGCTTAGATACTCCCCTTCAGACTCCCCGCTTAGCCTCCTGAACGCCAAGCTCTTGGTCTCTGACTCAGAGAAGTCAAGACCCTGCTTGGAACCTGGAATCCGTGTTTTCCGGAAAAGACAGCTTTTCTTTGCTTAAGAGCGTTCAACATATGCAAAGGGTGTGCAGGTTTAAACTGATAAATTTATTTTTACTAAATAAATTAAAACATGAATGCAATAATACTTTAGACTGAACTAATATTATATTTGATTCACAAAGGAAAAAACAAACAGAAAAAAGCCTTTCTCTCGTTTACTCTCTCTCTCTCTGCTTGTCCAAATCACTGTCCATAAAACCTGGTTCCAGTTCTGTTTGACACATCTATCTTTTTAACCTCCCTCCCTTTAGTGAAATATGTGTAAAGGATTAGTTTCTCCCGAAAAGTTAAACGCTGCATTGTATATTGCACAAGAATCTCATGAATAAAAAAAAAAAAATCACAGTAAAAAGGCCTGATGTTTCTTGACACTACAGCCTGAATAATATCCTGATTCTTTAGAGCTTGCCACTACCAGAGAACATAAAACTGCTTTTTCATTTCAGGTATTTTTGGCTGTTCTGTATGAAAAGGAGTGGGGGGGGGGTTTCATGTCTTATCAGAGATTAAAATTGGTTCTCGATAGCCCTCTGCTGCACTGGCGCCCTCCCCACAAGAGAACTAATGTCAAATTAGCCTTTAAATGTGGCGGCTGACGTCCAAGTAGCTGTATATCAATACATTTGTTTGACTTTTTGCTGCCGACTGACTGAATGCATATGTGGGACCAAAGGGTACAGAAATTGCTCCCGGAAAACGTTAAACACTATTCAGACTTCGACGCAGAGCCCCGGGCCCAAGATAAAGTAATGTAAACACTAGAAAGGGGAAATAAGTGCTGCTAAACAAACGTTTTCCTTTGTCCACGTGAAACCTGCTCTCTTCAAATTTACCTTTTTAGAGCCGATTGAGAGATAAGTGCTTCACTGGGCTCTGGCTCGCAAGGACTGCGATTTTGGCTCACAAGTGCTGAGCCTGCACTGGCATGCGTCTGAAGTAGGACTCGCCGGCGTGTTTCCACGACACGTGTGTGCCTCGTTGCCATGACTGAGACATCTTTATCCTTTATTTAGTCGATTTTGCAATTTTCAGCCGGTCAAGAAAAGTTGCGCAGTCTCCTGCTCTCTGCGTGGGACCATAAATCCCTGTATGTTTTGCCCAGTACTGCCTTTTGCTCCTCATAGGAAAAAGTACTGGAAATTGTCTTTTTCCAACTTAAAGACAGGGCCATACAGCAACATTCAAACCGACGCATTATTCCAAAATGACGTGCATCGTTAATTTGTTTACGTGTATAAATTTATTTTCGTATCTACTCGCAGATGATGGCACGTGGTTCGGAAAAGGTCACCCCTGGGCCCGTCTTCTGAATGCCGCGATGAGAACATCCGTAACGGAGATATCATCTCTTAGCAAATGTTCGGTCCAAAAAAGACGCAGCACATCAGGTTAAATGCTGGCATCTGTTCTCGTGTCTCCTTCAGTAGTGTCTCGAACCCTGGTCCGCCCCGTCCAAAGCCGGTTGCCCAGTTACCCTCCGGCCTGTGAGCCACGGCAGCTGCTGATTAGCTCCTCCTGTCTGTCATCGGGCTGGACACCCTCCCCCTCCCCAGCTCACGTTGGCGCTCACGTGAACCGCATCTGCCGAATGTCCTTCTGTATCGTCAGGAGGTCTGGGCTTCTGTGGACCAGCTGAGGAGGCAGGACCATCTCAACACATCCATCATCCTCCGTTTGCTGGATACAGGCAAGTTTCCTTGCCCAGCATGACTGGTCTCAGAAAGAAAAATACTTCCAATGTTTTCAAGATAAAATTATATCTAGCTACAGATCCAGGGTGTTAATTAAGCTAATAATGTTAAAATAATGATGGAAGCCCCAGGAGCACCATGTTATAAGTAAATGTCACAGGTATTTATGGGTATTTCTGATTAATTGCTCATGTTTTTTAAATAACTCATTTTAAATTTCTGTATAATAGCCATACGTATTGAATTATAATTTAATAACACATTTAAAAATAACATCTTATCAGATTGTATGCATAATAAAATACATAAGCCAGCAGAATGACCAAGGATGAGATGACAATATAATAATAATAATAATAATAATAATAATAATAATAATAATAATAATAATAATAATAATAATAACAATAATGAAGCCAGTGCGCAGAGATGTACTTTCCCCCGCCAAAGTTCTGCAGCTAGGACACAGCTGCTCAGAGCTTCTGCTCTGGCTCAGGCTTCAAAGTAGGGTCGT
This sequence comes from Hyperopisus bebe, assembly GCA_026777045.1. Classification (NCBI taxonomy): domain Eukaryota; kingdom Metazoa; phylum Chordata; class Actinopteri; order Osteoglossiformes; family Mormyridae; genus Hyperopisus; species Hyperopisus bebe. The sequence continues at coordinate 19,398,660 of JAODJW010000039.1, read as the reverse complement.
GTTCAGCCATGACCTGGCTGAGAATGGACACACCCCACTGCATTATGGGTGCCAGTGGCGGCGAAGGCCGGCTTGCCGTCGCCCAAGAAATCATCACCTGCAGTGAAGGCTTATCGCAGTTTCCCAGCAACATAACAAAGGTGTGTGTTTTTCCACAGCGCGGGACAACTTTTAACTAGCTCTGAACTACAGCCGTCTGCGACCATACCTGACATTAAAGGGATGCCGTATAGCCATCTACATACATACTCCATCTTAAAGGGATATTACAACCATCTACATAAATACCCCAACTTATAGAGATACTATAGCCATCTACACATGTAACCCATCTCAAATGGATACTACAACCATCTATAATCATACTCCATCTTATAGACATACTGTACTGCAAACATCTGTATACTATTTTATACCTATTTTAAAGAGATACTATTGCCATCTGCATTCATGCCTCACCTCAAAGGGATTCTCAGCCATATGATATATACATACTTTTAAAGGGGCAGTAAACCATCAGCATGGACCCATCCGTCCTCTCGTCCTGGACAGGGTTACTGGAGGTACAGGCCTTGGGTAGCATAAGGCATAACGGAACAAACCCTGGAAGGATGTTAGTCCATTACGGGGTGCAAACGCACAGCTTAGTCGCTATGCACGATTTAGAGGTGCCAGTTCACCTAACTGCATGTCTTTGGGCTGTGGGAGGTAAAAGGAGTACCTGCAGGAAACACGTCTGATAGGGGAAGAACAGGCAAAACCCAGATACGCACACACATAAGGTACGGGAGCAATTCAAAGCCTGGAGGTATGAAGCAACAGTGCTACCCACTGAGCCACCAGGCTACCATCTGTATGCATACTTCATCTAAAAAGGATACTACGGCCGTGTGCAGGTATAGTTCCTCTTGAAGGGACACTACAGCCATGTGCAGGTATACTTCATCTAAAAGGGACACTACAGCCATGTGCAGGTATAGTTCATCTAAAAGGGACACTACAGCCATGTGCAGGTATAGTTCATCTTAAAGGGATACTACAGCCACGTGCAGGTATAGTTCATCTTAAAGGGATACTACAGCCGTTGCAGGTATACTTCATCTAAAAGGGATATTACAGCCATGTGCAGGTATAGTTACAGTAATCTAAAAGGGATACTACAGCCATGTGCAGGTATAGTTCATCTAAAAGGGACACTACAGCCATGTGCAGGTATACTTCATCTAAAAGGGACACTACAGCCATGTGCAGGTATAGTTCATCTTAAAGGGATACTACAGCCACGTGCAGGTATATTTCATCTAAAAGGTACACTACAGCCATGTGCAGGTATACTTCATCTAAACGGCATACTACAGCTATGTGCACATTCAAGATTCAAGATTTTTATTTGTGCAATTGTTGTTTTTTCTGGCTTTGAAGCTAGCTGACTGTTACTTTACTTTAACTACTTTTTTATTAATGCACAGGAGCTAATTTTATTTAAATACTAAACATAAATAATCACATGGCCTCTCCATTCAATTATTGTGATAGTGGGGCATTTAAAACTGAACCCAGAACCTAAAAACATTCTGAGAGAACACAGCATAATGGTGCAAACCACTGTGATTATGACCCTAATGATAACTGGGAATTAAGGAAGGAGTCCATTTGGATGGAGCCGTCATCCACGCCGGCACCAGAACCTCGGCGTTCTGACAGCACGATGGGGACGACACCAGCGTCATGGAAACACTGACGGCCCGTCCCACGGATCGCCCCCACGGGCCCACACCGTGTGGGGCTGACCCGCCTCAGCGCCTTGGGCAGTGCGGGGACCACGGCGGGCAGAGGCGGCACAGGCGGCAGAAGGCGGGTAGCAGATGGCCGTGGAGACGAGTCCTCTCCCCAAACATCCAGGCCGTTCTGTTTTTATCACCCAGAGGCCCCGCCCCATTCCGCTAGAAAGCGAGCACACGCATTCCAGGCGTGATTACCTCACCGGAACCAAAATGACATCGGGACATACCCGCCGAAACATTATCGTGTCCGGATATATGGAACTCCCCCCAGATCCCCACAGTCCACATGACTGGACCGGGAATGAGGGGAATGAAAAACAGCCCCCCGGAACCCTCCAAATGGACCCCCGCTCCCTGGAAAGGTCCGTCCTCGTGTGTAAATCCTGCAGCACTCGCTGTCAGCTCGGTCGCTCTGGAATAACAAACCTCCTCTTATTCCTTTATCGCTGACGTGCACCTTGGGCGCAGTGCAGAGGGTCTCCGCGGTGAAATGCGTAGACATGCTCGTATGCATGCCTCTGTGTGCAGAGATGGCGTCACTGGGCTTGCCGGCATTAAAACTTAAATCATACAGAACAAACTGCAGAAACATGTCGCTCACTGGCTGGTTTACTTCAAGCTGTCCATATATTGCCTCCCCGCCCCAGTTCACAGCTGGGTTAATCACACTTCACCAACAGATCACTACCAGCCTCCATCCCCTCCCCCGAGAGTTGTGTGTGGCTCAGTAGGCCAGGATTCGATGCCCTGATCAAAAGGTTGTTGGTTCAAATCTTGCTGGGTGCTTGAAGCCCTCAATACTCCAGGAATTGTCTGATCCTGCATTCTTGGCTGCACGTTACTTTGGGTAAAAGCCAAATTTAAAGGTGCATCGAGGTGCATCAGAAGCACATCTACAATTTTCTCTGGGGGTTTAGTCTCCCCGCCTCTTACTTGGTCCTTCCTGGGGCAGAAAGGGCATCAGACCCACTGTGCGACCAGAACGAGCAACTGAACGAGCAAGTGGATGCATAAACAAACAAGAAGCACACAGTGGGGACCTGAACTTGGCTGAAAAGTTCACCCTTCAAGGCCAGTAGGAGTGAGGCTGCCTCGTGTGTGGCAGAGGCTGCCTTCGCCGCGAGCCGTGTTGCAGGACGCCTCGCCGCTGCGCCGTCCAGCGGTTCTTGCAGCTATGGCCAGGTCCTGTTGCACTGCCAGCATGCAGCTCTGGATGGCGCACTAATCGTGTATCTGGAATGCGATCAGTCAAAACCCTTGATTTCCTTGCTGTATAATAGCTATAGAACATTCTCACCATATATGGACCTTACTTGTCAGGGAAAGTAAAGCTCATGGAAATTAAATGATAAAGCAGAATGCAGCAGTGGGTCTATTATACTAAGTTAGGTGGTATCTATCTATGTTAAAATATGATATGAACAATATCATTAGCAAAGTAAGGGTGCTTTTCCACCGTGCAGGTGCTAGTTTTTACACCAGTGGAGAACCAATACATTGAAGTACCGTAGTTTTGGTACTTTTTTGAAGTACCAAAAGTATGGTACCTGGTGTGGTGGAAAAGCGCCCTAAGTAATAATAATAAATTAAAAAATAATACATAATAGATTCTCTTAATATCACAGATTTTCTCCAGTACTCCCAAAACATGTTAAGGTTCCTATTCATTTATGGACATAATTTTCTAGGAATTTTTATGACCCACACTCATTTTTACATAACGCTTGACAGCAGACTTCCAGTGAACTCACCATTTAGTTTGAAATTTTGCAAAAGCAGGCCACTGTCAAAGAATGCACTAAACTTCACATTTTTACACAAAACATTTATGGAATTTTTTGCCTTATATTCAAGCAAATATGGTACTTTCAGTCTGGCTACACTTGCAAATATAATCAAATGCAGGATTCAGATTTGACATTACAGTTACTGAAAAACTTATATATTATAATTTTAGCATGCATGTAAAACTTCAGGATAGTCAATTTTTTTCTTGAACCCAGACTATTTTATCCCCATGACTTTTCCATGACTAGAAAATGCATTTAAAAAACCCAGGTTTCCAGTTTTTCCAGGACACGTGGCATCCCTGTATGTTCTCAAGTGTAACAGTCTCCATAAATGGCTCATAGGATTGGCCATAGTGTGTGCCCGGCGACGGACTGGCATCCCATCCAGAGCACCCCCTATCTCATTCCCAGCACTTCCGGAGCTCCAGGCCCATCACGACCCTGTACTAGATAGGCAGGAAGGAAAATGGATAGATGGATGGACGAAAGGGAAGACAATAGTTCTAAGTGGTACAGTGTCACAAGAGGGCTACTATGCAGCTGAGAGGTGGAGGGGAGATTCTCTGCAGCGATGGCTCTCGCAGAAAGGGAGTCACTGGCAGTGATCCGGTGTAGGCAAACGCAGGCGATCCGCACCCCGCCCGGAAATTTATGAGCGCCTGGCTGATTGCTTCGCAGCACTGGCTTGCTGTAAATTCACGTCATTTGGCGAATGTGCACGCTTCGATGTTAAAAAGTAATTATTGTCTGTGGCGCTGATTGAAACATAATTCCACGACGGGCCCAGGAAATGACACTGTTACCCCGGCGACTTTGTTTTAATTCTGGAGCTGTAATAATTAGAATGTGCTTTATGAGATCTCTGATGTCCGATTTCAGATATTCCAGGGATAATTGCCACATCAATAAAAACCAATGTAGATAAACAAATCTCAAAAGAAAAATGGAATGGCCACATTCCCAGATATTTTCCCATTAAGGGAATAAGTAAATATGAAAAACACAGTGAATAGTGTGTTCACATATACATATGCACACAAGCATGTAATTTGTGTGCCTGACTTATAATAACTGAAGTGCTCCAACATTATAAAGAGAGTAAACGATATGGTTCACAAAACATACAGGCTCCAGTAAAACACACCTTGGAAAACAGAAACACCTGGTCCAGCTATGACTCTGCAGCCGTACTTATAAATATAGTCTTTTAAAATGCACAAATAAAAAAAAATTCCTATGAAAACTGGTGAAAGAAAGTGACAGCACAAGAAAACAGAAGAATGCGACAAATAAATGTGTCAGACATAAAAAGAACAAGAAAAAAAATGAAAGGGGTGGAAGGGAGCAAAAAAAAGTAACCTAGAACTGGTCTGACTCATGAGCAAAAAGTGAAACGTCCCCCAGGCTCTGAGTTGGCCCCCCCCACCCCCAGTTTCTTCAGGCTCCGCTGACCCCCCCCGGTCCGCAGAGGCCCCAGATATAGCGCTTGCATAGCGCCGTGGCGCCTCTTTCACGCCCGCAGGAAAGAGAGGCTAATCTACCGCGATCCCCGCGGGCCCAGCGCATGGCCACGCTGCTCGCTCCTCTCTCCCTCCTCCTCGGCTCCTTCCGTCCGTCAGGTTACGTTCAGGGAAGCTTGGCGCTGTTCTCTCACTGACGCTAACCCTATTCGCCATTCAGCGGCATCGGAACTCCTGTCGGATCATTACGCGAGCGCTGAAGCCGAAAAGCTCGCCGGAGGCTATCCAGAAGGTCTCCTTGATCGCCGGGGTATGAGACCTCGAACCATGACGGCGTGACAGCTACAGCTTCATCGGTGTGGATTTCCTGACGTCGGAGGCAACTTCCGGCTGCTGCCCGGGGCCCCAGTCCTCGTTATCCCCACCGCTGACCGCCGAAGCCTCCATGCGGTGTGACATCGGTAGCAACAAGACCCACAGTGCCGAAAAGCCATCATATTCGGCACGATAGCAAACCGCCAAGCCTGGCTGGTTTGGTGTCAGCTGATGCTGAATAGTGAAAAATTCTACGGTATTTTCAGGGTGTATTAGCCATTTGAGAAGCTTCGAAATCACCAATACAAAATTCTGGAAGGAAGTTGTCAGGCCCAGCCCATGACAGGGGCATCCAGCATGTCCCCTACCTCATGCCCTGTGTTTCCAGGGATAGACTTCTGGCTCACAATAACCCTGGACTGATTGTGAAGGATGGGTGATTGAACGGAGTTTTTAGACGGTCCCTAATCTAAAAAAAAAAAAAACTCAGAGAACCAGCTTTATAAATAACGATTTAACTTCGTCATGAGCCATCATGGTGAAAGCGTCTCACAACAACACATACACACCTCCACTCCCTGATCGTGATGCCCAAACGGGACTCAGTGACCAAAGACCAGCAAAATAACGAGTTTTTCCAACCCAGTCTGGACTCCTATAGCTCCCAGAATTACTTTTCAGCAGGCCGCGTCAGTACAACTCGCGTCAGTCCTTCCCAATCTCACAGATGCTGGGGGGAAACAGCATGTACAGCGAGCACCAGAAAATGCCGGAACGTTCCGGATGGCAGTCCCCTCGGGCCACCACAAAGGGCTGCGCTTCCGTCTCCCCGCGAGTCACTACTTGGAAGGTGACGACAAAATCTAGTGAGATAGGGGGCCCCCCTTCGGCCTAAAGTTCTGCCCCATTTTAACGAGCGACTTTGCTCATAATATAAAGAATAGAAAGTTGTGCTGCCCTGGTCTGTCTGTACATTGCTGTCCCCGCCGATATCAAACCCCGCAGAATACAGTTTCAAAACAGAGCAGAGTATCGAGTTCCAGCCGCTTTCCCTCTCATTTAAAAGTAAAAAAAAGAGCGAATTGTAATTTTCAGCAACATTCTATATACCCTGGCAGGCGGACACTGTCACAGAATATTACATTAAGCACATTACATTAGCTTGTTTGCTTGGCAGACTTCATCTAAAATGACGGCAGTTACTGCTCGCATTTGATATGCCGTTGCGTCGCTTTTACTGGGGCGATGTGACCAAATGGGCCTCGTTCAACCGTGCTCTCAAGAACCAGGGGACTAAGTGAAGTCACATGACCGCCTTTAGCAGCTCAGCTGAAGTCACATCATAGAAATAAAATCGATCAGTCACAAAATGGACAAGGTTTATTTTATTTTTTTTTGGTTGCAACAGGCAGTCCCCGTCTGAGGATGGATGTAATTCAGATAAGTTCACCAGCTGGGTTGAAGTTAAAGATTTTCATACTCTCTTAGAGGTGATAATTCCCTCTATTTGGAGAAAAAATATCTACTCTTGGACAGAGATGTATGTGGGGAGGAAAAGTTTTGTGAATGTTTCTGGAGAAACCTACTGAAGACATCTGAATCTAGCCTTTTGTCTGCACATTCTGAAAGGTATGGGGCAACTGTAGAATCAGGAATCTTTTCTTTCTGAAAGGAATTAAGTACCGCAGTTAATCGCCACGTAAACTGATGTTGCAAGCAGGAAAAACAATACAAAAAGTGCTGAATTGCTTCAGTGAGCTTAATTGCTGGTTCAAACGATGGCACCAAGACCGGTAATTAACCAAGTAAATGTAAATTCTGAAAACACCCTTTTAGGTCTAGAAAAAGACGTGAGATGTCACAAATCTTCAAACATGGAAAACTGCAGAAAACGTAAGGACACCTCCTGATTAACACACTCCTGTCAGCCTCCCACAGATGCAGGATTTTTTGCTACATGCCGGATTTGGTTAGGTACCCCCCCCCAGAGAAATCCAGCCTCTCACTCCTTCAAACCGTCTTCCTCCTCTGCCATTACCGCACATTCCTCATTAATCCTTCCAATTAATTTTTTTCCAGGTTTTCCCAAGGATATTCGCTTCAGTCCTGCAGTTTAATGAGAGGCACTCAGTACCCAGGCCTGTGTAATTAAAGGCTCGCTGAGTGCGTGGCCTCCTGAAGCGGTGAGGCCCCTCCCCTCGCTGCCCTCGGAATACCGGGTTCCCTGTCGCATTTGCAACCACGCCTCTGCTTGGCATGACACTGGGGTGATCCAGGCCTTCCCAGTCAGTCAACCAGGCGGCCGCCTTCGCCTTCAGTGGACCAGGCGGCCACGTCGACACTTAGTCGACCAGGCGTCCGCAATCACACCCGGTTGACCAGTTGGCCCCATCCCCAGATAAACTGTCCCATTGAGTCTGGTTATCCGAACAATTGGGCCAATTTTCATATGCTGTAAATGTTCATTTTGACATTTTGCTTTCTGTTTAAACGAAGGCAACCATCCACCAATTCATCAGTTGATCCATCCATCCTTCAGTTTCCCATAACCATGTATCCCATACAGCAGGGTTTCCCAATCCCGTCCTTGGGGACCCATGGAAGCTCCCATGGAAGCTGGGAGGGAGCAAAAACATGGACCAGCTGCAGGTCCTTGAGAACTGGACTGGGAAACATTGCCATATAGGGTAACAATAATCCTGGAACCGATCCATGGAAGCACAAGCACAAGGCAGCAGGACACCTTGCATGGGAAACCAGTCCATAGCAGGACACACAAGCAAACACATCACACAATAAAGGCTTTTTAGAGACACCGGTTTACCTAAATGTACTTCAATGAAAAACTGGAATTTCAGGACACAAAAATATCTAGAATATGCAAACTCCTCAAACACAGAACCAGGGGCAGGAAGGTCACCAGCAGTAATTAAACACGTGTGTCCATTACATTAACACCAGTGCTATGTCAAACGTTTGAAACGCTGATAACCTGGCTCCCCAGGTCAGTTCCCCTCACAAATAAACACTATCATGGCGTGTGGGCGCACACAAAAACTGACACCGCCTGTAAACCGAACGGCCGGCATGGGTGTTGGCACCGTGGCACGGATCTGGTAACAAGACCAGAGTGTATACAGAGGGCGAGTTGTTTTTAGCGTGGCGGAAGGTACACAGATCTATCGCCGTTGAGAGCTTGTTAAACAGCATCTGCGGAACATACACTAGTCTTACACTCCCAGTATGACCGCCATGATGGAGCACATGGAGACGATAGCAGGCGGGATGATGGAGTACTGCAGGCTAGCCTTCCTCCCCCCCCCAAAAATGAGTCTCTTCTGCACCTTCTATGCTTCTTGCCCCCTCTAGTTTGTCCTCCTTATCTCTGTCTTTCCTTCTTTCTCTTATGGTCACAAGTCAAGAAGCCCACAGTCTTAACAGGATGAGCCAGTTGAGGATGGGAGATCGGACACAGGAGCAGGGGAAGGGGGAGATGGAGAGATATGACAGAGGGAGGTAAAGAGAGGGGGTAATTTATCGTGGGGGGGGGGGCAAGAATCTGAGAGAAAAGCACATTTCTTCACTTGGGTTCACATGAAAGCACCGTGGCTTGTAATTGTGGGAGAGCGGATAGCGATGCCAACAGCTAATACTCTGTTAACAGGGGGCTAAATTAGCACCCTGCCGTCACGTAGCCTGGGGGTAAAATGCTAATCTATGCCAAGAAAATCTCAGTCTTTCAAGGTTTTTTAGGTTTTAGCCAAGGGAGGACATTTCGGGGCAGGAATCTCCTGTCATAGCTCACCACGCTACATCCATCACGAAGTCTGCCACTAAGGCTCCATTTTAATGAAGCCAGTTTTTTTAGGTAAACTTCTGGAAAATCATGAAAATTAAATTAATACCAAATAAGGAAATCCTATTGTTTTGGGCTTTAAAGCCAACGAGGCAATTTCTTTCGGAATGATATTTTTACATGATATTTGGTCTGATATTATGTGATGAATTCAGATCAAATCCTTAAAAAATGAAAACCAAATGCTCACCGATTACAAGGATGCCGTGAGAGCACATTATCACAACTGTGCGTCATGTTTGTAGAAACATGGTCCAGTTTGGTCTGATCCTAGGATATCCACAGTCAGGGGCAGATTAAAGCACAGGCTATCCTAGGCTACAGCTAGGGCCCCGACAAACACCAGGGCCCCACCCTGTGAAAAATGGTACAGTTAATTAAATTGGCAACACACGAGTGTCCATGCTTATGTCAGCCTAGGGCCCCCAGATAAGTTAATCTGCCCCTGTCCACAGTCACTGAGGAGAAGGTGGAGTTTGGACAACTGGATGCAAGTGAAGGATTTTTGCTCTGTAATTGTGACAGATGTTACTACGGATCAAGCAAGAAATGAATCATCTCGCAATATGGACAGTGAGAAGGAAAACGCGAGAGCTTCTGAAGCTGCTCAAACTGCAGCGGAACTGATTCATTTTAGACTCCTAATTCACTGCTATTTGTTAAATAAACATGAACGCTGTAAGCAATGACAAGCCACCTACCAGGATGACAATTTTAGACAGTCGTGTGTGGTTTGTTTCAATGTGCTGACCTTGAAAAATCCCCCAGGAGTCCTTGTGAAAATGAAGCTTTCATTCCAGCCACATTTATAGTTTATAAACAAAATAAAAATGGAAACTGCGACTTGATCATAACCAAGAATCTAGCCCACCTATGGCCCCATGGTCAAACACAAAGATACTTGTACAAACTAGCTAAAGTCAGACCCATTCTTTTTGTATTTCGATATTTTTGTCTTTATAGCCTCCGAACGCTTAAAACTGCTATTGGGTATGACACGAAATTCATGCATTTCTATAGCTGCAAAGACTTTGATAATGTTACAAAACAAAACTACGTTGATTACAAATGTTATTGAGTTCTTTATGAACCTATTACTACAGAACTATAAAAATTCACCTCAACATATTTGTTACATATATTGAAATTTGCAAAGTAGAGTCTGTCTGTGCAGATACAATTAAATAAGGGTAATAAAACAAAAGACAGATTTGCTTGCTTGCTAAACCTGAAGACTCTTCATAAATGATGGAAACCACTTTTCGCATGATACATTTGGAGCAGAAGCAGTTAAGGCCACATTACATAACGCAGTCGGTCACAGCTGTCTGGGATCTCTCAGATTACCGACTGATGCACTTTGTCCTCCAGGTTTCAGCTGGATGTGGAAAATATGCATCTCTGTGACCTCTGAGCCATGATGGTTGTGCAAGGCATGTTCACTGTTAGCTAGCAGGATGGCTAACAGGATCGCTGGGAGGATAGCTAACAGGATCGCTAGCAGGATGGCTAACAGGATCGCTATAGGAGGATGGCTAACAGGATCGCTAGGAGGATAGCTAACAGGATTGTTAGCAGGATGCGTCAAAGTTCAGGTTCATTTAAAAAGACTTGGCAGCTCTGGACTGGAGTTTGAGTGCAATAAGAAAAAACATACTAATGTATTCTTCCTTTGTCGAACCTCCATTAACATACCTACCGTTCAGATATCTTCAATGGTCATACTTCGTATTTTTTCTCCTACTAGACTCAAAAGGCATGTCATTGCCTTTGAACAAATTAAACAGGAAAAACGTTGTTTACTATTGTGAGAAAATGCTTGGGATTATCTGGATTTCCACATGAATGGCTCATAAAATGTATTCTCATGTTCATCCAAGTCATAAAAGTAAATGAAGGAAGTTGTTTAAACATGGTTCTTATTTGAAAAAGACACACATCGTACTATGGTATGTCTCTATTTAACAAATGGTTTAACGCAATCAAGGTCATTGATGGAAAAATTATGTGAAGCCTTATCTTTAGTAACTAGATGAACCTGAGTTGTTGGCAATAACCTCAATTAAATGCTTTCAGTTGTTGCGGATCAGACCTGCTCAGAGTTTAGGAGGCATTTTAACTGATTATTTGATAAAAACAGTTTCAGATGCATATTTTGAATGCATATTTTGGGGTGTCTTGCTTGAATGGATGGCCTCAGAGTGCACCACAGCATTTCAGTGGAACTGAGCTCAGCATACTGACTTGTCCATTACTATACATAGAATTTCTGCTTTTTCTGCTATTCTGTGGTTGATTTAGTCCCGTGTTTTGGGTCATTGTCATGTTGCATGACCCAAGATCATAGACAGATAGCCTGATGTTCCAGTGTAATTCCACTAGGCACTCAGTGACCGAGAACCATCCAGGTCCTGAGGCACCAAAGTGGGGCCACACCACCATGCTCCCTCCACTAGGCCGCGGAGATAAGGTTCTGGTGTTGTTATGCATTGTTGTCTTTTCCACACAAACTGCACCATTTAACAGTAAGTTCAACATTTGTCTCATCTGTCCACAGAATATGGAAACAGGCACTGCCTTTTTTATTTTAGAGAGTAGTGTTTGTCTCCCAGGAACACCACATTTGTTCAGTGTTCTTCTTACGTTAAATTCATTGACAGAGATGTCATCAAATCCATGAGATGCCTGCAAGTCCTTAGCTGTCACTTTTAGGTTCTGGGCTCCTTGCTTGACGATTCTCTGATATCTCCTCACACCGATCTCTGCAGGACATCCACTCCTGTGGAAGGTGGCAACTGAGCTGTATTTCTTCAGTTTATAAACTATTTGTCTGACTCTGGACTGATGGAGGCCAAAGTCTTCAGAACTTGTTTTCTGGCCAGACCAAACCAAAAGGCATATTTTTTGATACAGTAGATCAGGTGAAACCCACAAAACGACTGATTGAAATGCCTGACGCCATCCATCCATAGCAGGGTCATCTCCTGTTCGACCCTGCCCTCCGTGTCCCCTTCCCATTCTGGCCAGCAGGTGCTGCTGGCCATCCTGTCCTCTTCTCCGTCTCTTGCCCTTCATCCCCAGTATACCTAGTCTCTAGTGTGTTTTCACTGACATAGGTCAGTGGTCTGAGTGTAAGGCTCAGATTTTGTTCATTTGTGTCATGGGTTCAAGGCTAGCTTGAGACCAGTTTCACCTGTTTTGCAATTTAATTTCACTTTATTCCTGGTTTGGTTTCTGTCTTTGCTTTTGTTCTTGCATTCGATTCGCCCCAGTTCTTCCTTGTTTTATAGTATTTTGCATGTATGTTGGTTCCTGCCCCCTTCCCAGTGTTAGCCTTCTATTTATTAGGATTAATTAGTGTTCTTAGTTTTCTGATTGTTAGAGTTCCCTGGTTCTCTCGCCATTATTGTAACTCGCCCCACCTGTTGCTTGTTGTTCCGTCTCTCGGTTGATTGGTTAATTATCATGTCATTGTAATTGTAATTGTCATGTTCCACACCTGTCCTCTCGTTAGTTGGTTACTTGTTTCTATTTAAGTGCCTGCCTTTGTCCTGCCATTGTGAATGTTACTGTGTGTTTGGTCCCTGTGTTTTTGCTAAGGTCTTAGTTAATGCCGTCTTTCCCCCTGTTTGTTTTCTGACCCTTTGGTTTTGTAGTTCTACCATGTGTGTTGGTTCCCTCAATACACCCCTCTTTGTCTCGGAGCTGCCAGTGGATCCCTCTTCCTGCCTGCGTCATGCCCCACGTCCTTAACGATTCATCTTCTAACTGTTTATCCCTGTTAGGTTTTGGGGGGATGGGGGTGCTTATCTGAGGCAGCACAGGACCCAAGGCTGGGGTACACCATGGATAGGACGCCAGATGATTACATGGCACACACATGCACACACTCATGAGCAATTTAGAACTACCAATTAGCATGTATTTGGACTATGGGAGAAAACTAGAAATGGCACAGCAAATCTGCGTGACACAGGGAGAACATGCACAATCCTGAGACACAGAGCCGAGGGAGGCTTTCTAATCCCAACCCTGAAGGTGCAACGGACTACTCATGAGGCCACATACAGCAAAAACTCTCATTTCAAGAGTTCATCAATCCCAGATGTTGACATATTTTTACCATCCCTGACCTTCAACGATTATACCTTTTGATCAACAAAGATGTGTCAATGGTATTTGTTAAATAAGACCTCAGTAATTATTATTACTCAGATGAAAATCACAGTTTAGGTACCATTCACACAGATGTCACAATAAGTCCAAAAGACTCACAAAATTATTCTCACCCTCCAGGTGCACCATGAGAGAGGAAGTCAAAACCTACACTCAGTCCATTCATTTAAAGCTCATCATTTTATGAGTTCTTGTCTAGCAATGTGCACTAAAGCTCCTATCAGAGGAAAAGGGACAGAAATAACTTAATATTCATCCTCAAATCCAGTCAGATCTTCAGCTCCCGGTCTCCTGGTTCCCCTTACTACGCCAGCGCATTCAGTCTCTGTTTCCACCAAAAGCTACAGCCTATCCTCTTCTCGAGTACACAGGCGTGACTACGCTCCCGTGCCGAGCTGAGAGCGACCCAAATAAAATTACACACTCATCAACATGCAACCTGGATGGGACTGCGTTAATTAAATATCCCCAGATTCTGAGAAAATCGTGTTGCGAGATCAGTGTTTCTCCCTTGAATTTTAATAAATTATGCATCGCGAGATCAAGTGATCCACTGAAAAGTCATAACAGATTCTCTTCAGTTTAATCTCTAATCAGGGCACACATACTGAGCACTGCACTTCTGAACACTTCTATAGCATGTTTGATATGCGTAAAGCCAGAGCACAAATGGACAACATGTTTATATATTTCACCTCTTTATGCAGATTATTTGCCAGCATTATCTGTACAAGCAGAAAATTACAGGAACAATTTTACCATTTAACATTTTTCAAACTGCACTTGAACAGAATATATTAATAAAAAACTAAAAATGTGTGAACAAAATATAATAAAATATAAGATACTGCATGGCACACGCTATGGAAAAAACTGTGACGCTAATGTTATTTATATAAAGAAACACACACATTCATTAAAGAAACACTCTCCATTCATTTCTATGGGGAAAACTCTAATCCCAACATAACGACCTTAACCCCTACCCAGCCCTAACCTTAACCATAAGTAACCAAACAAAATACGAGATTTTCGACACTTTTAGTTTTTTGATTGCATTCACAGATCTTTGTGGGGACCCAAAAAATGGTCCCCACAACATCAAAAAAAAAGGTTTTTCTTACATTGTGGGGAATGTCTGGACACACACACAAAGTATAAGTTCAGAGATGAGTGTTACTCTGTATTATGGATTTTAACTACTGTTTCATACATATAATTTGCCATATTCTTGTATATTAAACAGTCTTTTTCAATTACTGTCTCATTGTACAGTATATGTTATATATTTCTGTACTACTACAGATTTTATACCCAGTGACATAAAAAAGAGGTAATATGTTTGACTAACTGAACCTTGCTTTTGTGCTCGTATCCAGTTTAATGACCTGTGGTGAAAGAATTTTCTATACAAAATATCCACAGACTTTATATTAGAACAGTGCGGTTGGATCTAATTAGAATAAGAAAGTAACAAAGTAACAATTTTACCGTAACAATTTCAACCTTACAAGATTTTGAAAATGCAACATTCACCACCAAGCAGAGGTGAAATTAGGATGTTTTCTTTTCACTGCGTTCTTTTTCACCCATCAGTCCCCTCTGTATTTGCCCCAATGACTCCTTGTAGACTATCCCCAGATTAAAGAATAAATTAATAAAACCACCACCTCTGCCCACTAACTGGTCCTTGAATCGCCTTGTGAAAAATACAGATACACGGAGGAACTATTTTGTAGATTCCATCAAGCGCTGTAATTATGTTCCTGTCAAGTCCAGAACATAGCAATCCATAACTGGTGTGTGCTAATACAGAATTCACTCTATGGGAATAATTTATGCCCAGTGCGATAGATTACAGTCTACTCGGTTTTAGCGTGTGGCGCTAGAAGGCTAACAAGGGAATTACAGAAGAGAACAATAGGGGAAGATTTGTAAAGACAAAGGTGGCGGATTTTTCAAGAGTCTCAATGGATATTTTTTTTTCAAACAACAAAGTAAATAGGAAAGTGATTTAAGAAAATCTGTTAATAATTAAACTATCCATATCTTGCTAATACAATAAAAGACACTGAAATCTTAAAAGCCATGTTCTTTTAAAGAGTGGTCAATGGATCCTGGCTTTATAAGTGTTTTTCTCACTTTAAGGTGACTACAGCCACAAGCCGCGTTAGAAGCTAAGTGCTTCTCAGAAGATCAGCGTACTGTATTTACCTTTGTGAGAGGGAGCTGACCCAGCGCCTAACGAAGGTGAGGGAAAAGCAGTGCAGTGAGGGCCCTCATCGTGGGGGTGACTGACCGGAGAGGGAGCTATTCGGGGACAAGTGCTGTTAGAAAGGGCACATGAGTATGTGAGGATGGCAGAAGACAGACAGACAGGCAGGCAGGCAGACAGACAGGCAGATACGGCGGGTTTTCCAGTCACAGGGGGCAGACACCTGTCATATCGGGGTTTATTCAAAACCCATTTGCTTCCTATCACTGCCATAAAAATTTGGGGGGAACAGGAGTGAATATATTGGGGGGAGTTCAGTGCACATCAGTGCCCGCATCAGTGCACCTGAAAAGGCCCTTTAGGTGGGACAGGGGGTGAGACAGCTGGGCAGCTGATTCACCAATCAGATTTGATCTTTCCAGGGCCTCTGGGGTCCAGTAGGATCCAGGGGATGCCCCAGCCCATTTAGCCCAGTTAGCAACTTCCCTGTTGTTCTTCACTCCCTCCCGGACTCCGGCAGCCCAGTCCCGTTTATAGGTCCCGTATCATCCGGTTTGTAAACCATCAGCACGCGTGGGACATGCTACGCACGAGCACGCACATGCTTAACACAGGCTGTCACACGGAAGTTTCCGCGATCCCATTCAGAAACGTGACGGCGGGTCGTCAGGTTCACGTAACGTGTGGCAGGCATTCATGGAGGGGGGTTGGTGCGTGGGGGTCGGCATGCAGAAGGGCGTGAGGACTCTTTCATTGAGTAGC
>JAODJW010000039.1:19366128-19382265 GCA_026777045.1 Hyperopisus bebe | reverse complement strand
GGGGTGGGGGGCGGGGGGGGGTCATGTTTCACCCCCATGACATTGAGCTCCTAGTGTTTCTCATGGGGGTGGAGAGGAAGCCCGTTGCTGAGATCGTCAAAACTGACTGGGAGCAAAATTTACTGCCCCTGCCTCTTGACACAGATTGTTGATATAATCAAGAGAGGGAAAGAGAGGCAGACAGGTGCGTCTGCTAGGCCAGGCTCCGGACCAGATACCCTGAATGAAAAACCTGGGGAAAAAAGAGCCCAGTCAAAATTCTGGTGGCGGACTCTGCTGGGCTCGGTGCGTTTGAGAGGATGGCGTCAGTGGCCACTTCACACCGTAGCTGCCAAACCAGATCACCGTTCACGGGCTGGGCCTGTGGGTCCCGCTCACTCAAGCACGACTAAGCCTGACACAGATCACAAATGGGAGGCCATTTACAGTAATGATTCCCTTTCACACTTTCTGATGGTCTTCAGAGGTGCTGGGGTCATATTCCCCCCCCCCCCCCACTGTCCTCATCACCCTGCTATTAAGCCAGGAATCTGCAAAAGGTATGCATTTAATTTATATTTAAATCCTTTTCTAATTATGTAGTCCAAGTGTTTACAATCCATTATATATGTGGCACTTGTACTGCGTCTCTAAAATTTGGTCTCACTAAACATGTAATTGCAAGTATAATCACAAACTTATAAAACATATCATTTTCCAATTATATTTATGGAATAAATCATCCATTCATTTCTGTAATCACTCATCCAGTACAGTGCTATGGCAATCCTCATTCTTACCCCAGGAAGCACAGAATGCAATAGCAGGGGACGCCCTGAAGGGGGTGCCAGTCCACGGCAAATTTCTGGGATATAGTGATTAAAAAAAGATATCAAAAGGTTGTTAAATCATACAGACATACTTATGAGCTACAGACACATAAAGATGCACTAAGACGTTTACAGATTCCTTATTGTTTCAGGATTTTTTGGGGGAATCGAATTTTTTCTGCTGCTGCAGGGCCAGATATCAGCCTTCCAGGATGAGCAAAGCCAGGCTTAAATAATCCAGATGCCACCAATCACACTCCGATGATAGAAAATGACAGGGGAGGTCCTCCACCATGAGGCAGACGGGTAGACTGCTAATAATCATAAGGCACTGACATCAATTCCTTAGTACTTTTAAAGTACTGTAAGTACTTGAAGTACTTTTATAGCATTACAAATACAGGTAGGTGTCCTCCGCCTACCGCTTAAAACTTACTTCCTGCAATAATTAGCACCTATCCAGGCAGCAGCATGACTATGAAGGTGCGTTTCTTTTCTTTCCGCTAACATTTGACCATTTTCCAATTAATTTAACAGGTTAGGGTTTCTTTGACCATATCACCCAGTGTTATTTTGACTCTTGGTAGCTATGTAATTAACACAATGGCTGGGGGAGGGGTGGGTTATGCTTAGCTGAGGAGCGGACTTCATGCTACCGTCCACCACCACCCGAAGCCACCCCCATAATCAGCTCCGCGCTTAATCCACCATGTGTGCAGACGTCCAGATCGACCCGGCACGTCACCCCGGCCCCGTTCGTCGTCCTTCCTTACACGTCCGTACAGCGTAGCCAATTGCTGGTATCAAAACACACCCCAGAAGTCACAACACTGTCTAATATGGGACGCGGAGAGAACCGCGGGAAGCACCAGGAGCCGAGAAAAAGGGGACCTCATATTACACTCTAAACGGATTATACTTAAACTGTGCGCTGATTCAGAGAAAAGCTATATGGAAAGAAAGAAAACAGCTTACTGTACTATAAAGCTTCCCAGACTCCTCCGAATGTTTATGCCGTATTACTTTACTGTTCACTTAAGTTTAATATCAGAAAAATACATTTAAGAAACAGATCTTCACCATGTTTTTAAAAAGTTTTGTAAATTCAATTTATTTTAATTTCAGTAAATTAAGTGAATTTATAATACTCTTCAGTGCCCATCCTGGGATGTTTCCTTCCCTGGATAGCCCCCTGACCCCTGCAAACCTGCACTGGAGAAGTGGTTTAGAAAATGGATGTATGGATGGATGGATGGAAAATACTATTTAAGGACCACTAAATTCTTTAACACCCATAAATATTCTTTAATGCCTCTATCAATTCCTTATAATATTTCTGGAGATTGTTAAACCTGCTTAATTGCAACAAAACTAAACTTGAGTTTATGAGCAAAATGTTACTATAAGTTTCAACGTTTCCCTGCTTTTTTGCATTGAAAATCACATTACTTGTGTTCTTTCGTTGTACGCAGTTTGAGTAACGGTGAACAGCTCAGCACAAGGTGCTCCAGGTCACGCTTTTTAACGGTGTAAAGTATTACGCACACTGATCTCCCTCCTGATACCAGCCAGACACCTGTCTCGCACAAGTGCCCCTTATCGGAAAGCTAATTCGCCATTTACGCACCTCAGGAGATATTTCCCTTAATTCTACAAAGGCCACAGTAGTTCTATCTGCTCCTGTTTAATTTGGGGAATAAACAAACACACTGATTAAGAAACCGCTGAGTTGCCAGACCCTGTACCCACCTTAAAGGCTCTTATCACGTCTACAAACAAAACTAACACTTGTTACAAAGCCAAATTATCTTCAATAAACCATTTAAGAATAACACTGTATTAAAAAAACAAATAAAGCTTTTTTCATTCTTTTTTGTTTCATGGCTTTTAGTTCTAATCATCAACAGATTTTCTATTAAGAAGCCCTTTAAGCCAGATAACACATAAACGGATTAAAAAAACAAAATCTGTCGGTTAGCTAGCTAATCTAAATGCTGAAAAACGACAGTTGGTAGATAATTATACCACATGCAAGAAAACTGTTACTACTGTTTTATACGTTATTGAAAATGTATTCATTATCTCATCATCTCATAGCTAAACGAGCAGACGCTCAACACATCAGGATTCCCTACTCAGGCGTCAAAATATTGAGAGTAAAGGCAGCTATCGGGGAATAAATATTAATCTATGCCACACAAACCACACTAGCAAAGAAAACAAACAGTTCTCATGAAGAGGTAAATATTATAATTTACTTTTGTGGAGAAAAAAGGAATCCACTTTGCTAATCACTTTGTCGTCAACACTTGTACCAGTCACTTACAAACTAACCCCCCCCCCCCCCCCACCACCCAGACACTTTCATAACTGCAACGAGCCATAATGGTCTCGAAAAAGGTTTTCTTAATTTTAAATTCATAGCATGACATATCATTGGCCGTTTGACAACACTGGGCTCCCGATTAATTTTGTTTTGTTCCTTTCTTTGGATGCGTTCCTTTCCAGAGGTCCGAGATTTCTTTTCTTTTTGAAGGGAAACAAAATCTAAGTCATCCTTTGAAAAGTCACCTCTGGGGAATGCCGTAAAAAATCCCTTTGTAAGATTTTAAGCACTGCAATTATTGATGAAAAACTGTATTACTTCGGTTTCCTCTGATCAGGGGAGGAGGCGAGGAGGCGAGCCAAGCTCCCTTGGGTCATCAGTGACTGTCAAGTACGCCTTACACTCGAACCCAGACAGTTTACAGCTGGGTATTCGTCTGTCTCCCAAGATTCCTTTAAGAAGCCCTTTAAGCCACTTTAAAAAGCGCACTCAGACCTTAATCAGCTCAAAGCCTGGCTCTCACGCCCGGCCACAAAACACATCAATAGCCACGCATCCCAAACAAATTCTGCCCGGCGACAGCCACCTTATTAAGACCCCAATAAGTAAAAGTCTATTAACTTTGTGTAACTGGCGCCGTTGTCTCGGGGTATAGCTCAGCAAACACTTTCAGCCAGCATTACAATTAGTGGCGTGCTGTGGGAAGGGGCACAGAGAGAGAGAGAGACAGAGAGGGGGGATATAATGATTTCGAGCTTGCTAATTTCACAAGCTAATAATGAAAAGGCCATTGCTATGCAAGAGCTGCCCCCCGTTCTCTGGGCAGCGCTGCTTAGCAGAGATCCGCCCCCATTCTTCACATGAAAGACAATTAGGCCCAGGAACATCAGCCCCAAATATGACATATCTGCCAGCCAGCTGGCCCTGGGTGTCATGAGCACTCCCGTCTCCATCTTCCTGACTGATAGGCACTGGTTCTCCACAGGGTCCCTTTCTGAAAGAGTGCTGGGGGGGGTGGGCTGCTCCCGATGCCCCCATCACTGATTTACGTGCCTCTGTTCCTGAATTTATAAATCTGATGGGTGCCAGTTGCAGCTACCTTTAAGGCCCGGATATTCGTACTACATGATGCACCAGAGAAAAATGTCAGTGACAAAGGCGTCTCAGATGTGAAGAACGGGGAGGAACAGAACAGTGGGCGAGGAAGGCTCGCAGGCGTTCACTTGTGTCCGCACGCCGGACAGGTTCCGCTATCTTCTGGGGATAAATTTATCCATCTGGTAGAGATAAAGAAAACAGAGCTTGAAAAGATGAGGTGCTCCGTTGATGCTCCTACAAGAAAAAAACCCTTTTTATGTGTCTTCACTTCTGAAGAAAAAATCTTGGGGGAAAAAATGATTTTTTCCATATCGATTTTCATATGTGTCTGAGTTCTGCTGCTTTGGGGCTGATTACAACACAATGTTGATATTAATGAGAGAGTCAGTGTGAAGTTCTTACAAAAATAACCGTACATGTGTGAGCGTGTGTGCGTTGGCAGTGGAGATGGATAGAATATCAGGGAGAAAGAAGAAGACTTTGTTAGACTGACAAGCAGGGTCAAAGCGTGCCACGAGGCTCGGAAATAATCTGTGGTCTCATAATCCTGGTAAGACAAGGCTTACCGTGAATCTCCCAATAAAGGAAGGTTCACCCTGTTTTCCAGCAGAGGTTAGAGAACACAGAGGCAAAGAGGCATGGAAGAAGAAATCTCAAATAATAAGTAATCAAATGTTAAAAAACATACTTGAGACCTTGATGTTGCCATTGAAAGTCCAAAATGGATGGCTGCTGTTATATCACTGATAAATGTCGGAAAATGAATTGACAGTAAAATGCTATCGGGTTAAATGCTATCAGCTAAATGCTATCGGGCTAATTTTAATCCCACCCCCCAATCCTTTGCATATGACGCAATAAATCATTCTCCAGAAATCCTGTCCTTAGCGCCAACTAAAAACAGGAATTCAGCAGAATTTCAAACCGTTCCCGAAGTTTTTGGGATGATGTGTGCGCAAGTTCTAAACACAATTTCAATAAAAGTCATCCTGGATAAGTCATCTTATAACAAAAAAAGGTCACAGCAGGATCTACAAGCGAGGTTTGCTGATTTTTTAACACCCAAGACATCATCCAAATGTGAATGCAGATTTAATTCCAGACATACACGCTAACAGACAGTCAAACATATGCAAGCACGCGCGCTCCGTAAATAACTTATGGAAAACAGCAAGCGTTATCGACTGGAAATTTTCTTGGCTGACGTTATGAAATCTGGCTGATCAGGCTTCCGATGTCGTTCGCCGTACATCGTCCGTCCAGCCCATTGCTACACTAATAAACATAAAGCATGGAAGTAAGAAAGCACTTTCAATCAAAGACATTAAAAGTCACAAAAGAAATAAACATGCAGGCATAAACTCTTACCAGGGAAATTTAACCCCCCAAAGACAAAAGGAGAAACAGAGAGGTAGAAATAAGGCAGATCAAGGGGTTCTCCAGGTAGCATGTTATTCTGTCACTAAGTATTGGTTAGATGTGGTTCTTAGTTAACATACAATGATTCAAATGGTACATTGATACAAAGATTCTAGCATTGGAGGAACCATGCCTGTCGAAGTGGACAAGGTGGTTAAAAAAAAATTAATTAAACTCGGTGAGCTTTTAATAACCCATAAGCATACTCCTCTATGAGACATCAGGAGTTTGAAGGTCTTCATAAAAAAGGGCAGGATTCACGCCACTCAGAGGAAAGAACAAGATCAGTGTTTGCTCCCATGAAACATGGGAGGATGATTCATGATTTTCAACGTTACTTTGTGATCTTTTGGCATACGATACATATGACATCTACCACATGAAATAGAGGTGCTGTTATTTTGTAATTGTTCATGAATCTGTTTGCAATTTACAGAGATTGCTGGCAATTGCTGCTCTTTGTCACTCAATGGTTCTAAGTTTATTCCAACAGTCCACATTTTCAGCTGATTTATAAGCCTGTTATTATCTGATCTTGGAGTGCATGTGGGGGAGCAGAACCAAACCACACGACATCACTGACTGAGCACCACTACAGAGTCCTCAGCAGAAGGTCATTGATGTCTACCAGGAGATTTCCCGAACGTCCCTCACTTCCAAGGGATTCTCCCACTGTTTGGCACCTGCGACCGCTGGACGGAAGTAGCTATCGATTGGAAGCACAGTCAATGCAGATCTTGGAGAGAGTCGGGGGTGGGGATAGGCCATTAGACGGCCAGTCAATGAAGGAGCACGCAAGGGTAACTCTAGTGGAACCTGGGAGGTGCATTGATGAGAATATAATCCCGGCCTAAGTGCAGCCAAGATAGGACAATGTGCTTCCTTGAACGCTTCTGAAACCCATGCGTCAGGGGTTTCTGGTACAGGGCAATACCCTAGGGAGAGCAGGAAGAATAAAACCTTTTGTAACACCGTAAGGTATGGATCACTACTGCTGTCAATTGTCTTAATACAAGTCGCAGTATTCAATGTAACCTGACCCAGAGCAAAAGAGGCTTGCCCAATCACAGGGTCCTCATCGGTGATGATGATAATGATGGTGTTGGTGGTGATGATGATAATGAGAACTATTCAACTACATTGAAAACTTTAGTCCCCCCCCCCCCCCAAAAAAAAAAACAATTAAGATAGCAACTGACATAGTAATAAATGGTTCAACACAACAAAAAAAAGGTATGAAAGAAAATCGGCACTTACAACTTAGAATGATTATTATTTTAATTAATCACTTAAAAGACAAAAAAAAATTAAGCAAAGCTAAAAATAAACAATAGATCTTTTATATTTAGTTCCCTAAGTAATAATCACCTTCCTTCACAGTTTGCGGCACCCTCACAGGTGTAGATGGCACAGCCAACAGTCAAGCTGGATGGAGATCAAGATGAAATACTCTTATTTTTATTTATTTTTTTTTTGTGTGGAACCCTAGCAACACTACAGTGCCAGGGGAATAGGGGACGTCTGCGAGCTTCTCACCTCAACAGGGGCCTGAGCAGTCACTGTGCCGTTAGTCTATGCCGCCTCTCTCTGTTATGCCGCTGCTTGTCATTAATAAGCTTACCCGTGTTTGCTTGCACGCCTTAAATCCAGCCATTTTTCAAACCCACCTATCCAACGCTAGGTCACCGTGAGCCTGGAGCCGGTCCCAGAGGACAATCTGGACCGGATGCCAAGCCATTAAAGGACTCACACACACACACACACTCATACACAAATACACACTCTACAGACACCAATTCATTGAAACCACTCTTCTCCACCCTATACTTCCAACAAAAAGCAGAGGTGATGATTCAGCTGATTACTGTGACGGATGCTACATTTCAGCAGTTGTTCAGTCATTTTGAGAAATGTCTTTAAATCTTCTGCAAACAGACCTACACATGTAAGATATCAAAAAACGTCACAATAGGTGCCATCAGAAGCAGCATCAGCACCTGCCTGCCATCATCTGCCTGCCCCCCAGCTTCGAGACTCAAATCGTAAAACTTGGAAAGTGTGAGTTGGAACTTTGCCATCTTACTCATTTGACTTGCTCTGCCAGCCCCTGGAGGATGGGCTCCCCCTTTGAGTCTGTTTCCTCCCAAGGTTTCATCCTTATTGGGAGTTTTTCCTTGCCACCATCTCCTCTGGCTTGCTCACTGGGAGCTTTGGGCAGGGACAATGTTAAGCACTTTAAGACAATGTAAGGTTGTGAAAAATGCACTATACAAATAAAATTGAATTGAATTGAAATTGAACGTCTGACACGTATGCATCAAATAATATTGAAACAACTAGCATCTGATTCTCCACCCGATCTTCCCAAATCTGCTCTAGTTTTGGATCAGCTGTTCCAATGGTTTCTAAGAATAAGATTTCAAAGGTTTTAGTTTTAACGGATGCTTTTGTCAGAAGCAACATACAAGTGAGGATCAGGGGTAGCCAGTGTCTCAGGGGCCATTGGGGTTAAGGGGCTTGTTCAAGGACCAAATGGAGATGTCAGAAAGCCAGCCTTGGTATTTGGACCAGTAAAGACACGCAATACACTTCACATGTAAGGATACCCACTTTGTACGCTCACCACATCTGACCTTTGAAATATGCCTTTAGGGGTGACAGTAATTAAAAGAGATGCAAGGCTGAAAGAATTAGGAAACAAGAAAAAAAACAGAATAAAGGGATAAATTCAGGAATTAGAGTTGCGGGGGGGAAAAGGAACGATAAACTAGTGTGGACCATTAAAGACAAAGCACGTGTTTAGCACTGTGACTAGTCAATGGGAAAATCACTGAACAACCTGAAATAGAACCTTTTATTTTTAGTCGCCTGAACACTCCCTCCCCCCCTCCATCATTAGTAGGGTTGTTTTGGAGGACTGCCATTGCACTGGTACACGAAACTAGCTAAAAGGCTTTAGGACAAAACCAGCGGAGCACGTAAGATCTCATTTTAAGATGGAGGTCATGCGACAGAGGAAAGAGTCCTTGTATCTACTGCATTATACAGTGAAAAAAAACATAAATTATCGAATCAAGCATTTGGGATCTTTCGTGCACATCAGACACTTCCCACTGGAATCTGCGTATATAAACCTCTGGGTCCAGCCGCCCTGTTCCATGTAGTCTTGTGTTTTGCACTTTACCTACTGTGATCCACTGTCATCAATCTACTGTCATGCCATTGTATACCTGTGTGTGGAGGACGTTACAATAAAGCCCACTTGACTTGAATTGAAACATTGTAACGCAGGGGGCTTGGTCCTAAGAATGGACTCACCAGCCCCTCCAGCCTTGGCACTGCTCCTCTGATTCAGCCTCCAGATGAACACCAAATCTTGGCTCGTCAGTCGAAATAGTATCGCTAATTTGCCAATAGCGTTCCATTGTCTGTGTCCTGCGAGACACTGGCTCCCTATCCAAAGTGTTCCCTGCTTTTTACTCTCTCCTTTCTTCCTCACGACAGTAGATAAGCAGCTATGGAAGGTGGATGAATGACAACAAGTTATATTTTGCCTGCCTGCCTGTATTAAGTCAAACCATCAGTGTCACCTAGATACAAAAACAGAGACCATCATTATTTCTTCTTTTCTACTTGTTTTAGTCCTCTGCCTGACGTAAGACGATTTGCGGATGAGCTCCTCTGTGTCTGTTATGTTTTATAGCCAATCCAAGGGTCCTTGCTGGTTTGATTTAAACACCATCAATATACCACCGTGATAACAAGACTTGGAGTTTAATTAATTTCTTTAATCATTTACTATGTTTTGTTTTATCCTAATGCCAGATAATCCCTGTGCTTGACCTTGGTGTGATATTGCTATCTCAAAATTATTATAAAGATCTCAAAAGGCAGTTAATTTCATTAATCTGCTGGAGTTCACTTGCACCCTGGACAGAAGGTAGGGTTCTTTTTGAGGTGTGAGGTTTGATGGGCAGAGCCACAATTGGAGGTGTGTCTGACCAATCAGATCAAAGATGGTGAACATAAGACACACAGGCTAAGGAAGACAGCTGATGGAGAACGACGAAGAGCAGTGAAAAGGACTGAGGAGGAAACGCTTCTCAGCTCCTGTCCTCAATTTCTGTGATTAATCAGTTAAGACACGGCCTGAGGCACAATAACCGGATAATTAATAATTTCTAAGGGGCTACCGCTTTGGCAACTGTTTTCATCAACCTGGACAGGGAGGGCGGTGATGGGGGAGAGCGGAGGTGCAGCGGAACCGAAAACAGGCTGACAGCAGCGCTGGGGGAGAAAGTTCTGGAAGAATTCCCCCATTTCCTCTGTAACTGATGGGCCAAAGACTGGGACACGGCAAGGCAGAGTTCAAAATATGCACAAGCCATGTGAACAGGTAGGAAAACTCACATGGTTAATATCTCCGCATGGTTTGGTAGCCCCACACAGCATTGCCCTTGTTAATGTGTTTACCCAGATAATAACTACTGCTCCCTCGATCATCAAAATGTGGCAAAAGGCTACTGGGGACTTCTAAAATAAGACGTGAGCATTTTTCTTCTTTGAGGCCATTAATAGACATGTCAGAGCTTAATATCCCTTCTGAGAAAAACTGAAACTAATCAAAACAAATCGCCCCTTCAGTCTAAGCACAGCCTTAGCAAGCCGCATAACCCTGAATCACGTTTTTACATATTTTACCTGGAAGTGCCCTCTTGTGGAAGCTCTGCCGTTGATGTGTGGGGGTCGCATGACATTAAGCATGGGCAACACAACAGTCCCAAATGCAACACTCCCAACCATTCTGTGACATGGTGGCCCTGCGCCGAACGCTGGCGGTTGCAGCACTCATTGGTGGTAGCGGCAACTGGCAGAAGGAAATTGCAGAAAAGCACACAACAAAAATGCAGAAGAATAGACTGTGGTAGAGATGGCCCATCCCATCGTTAACCCTCAAAGGAAAACGGCATCCAGAACCTTCCAGAGACTAGTTTCGAGGCTGCCTGCGTCTTTGTACATTTCAGGGTCTTCATTGTCTGATCTCAGTATCAAGACTCACGCTATCAGAGCTGTAATACCCATGCAGTAACGATCAGTGTGGGAGTTTGGCTGCATTTTTTGTGCGGTGAGGTTTAATACAAGTTTTTGGACATGTCAAGATCTTGCAAGCATTTATAATGCTGAATAGTTATGGAAAATGCACAGAGCACAGCCCCTACCTGCTCCCCTGAGATTTGAACCGGTGTCCTTCTGGTACCAGAGCCAATGATTTTAAGCACTACGCCTCCTCACAGCCCCCAAACTCTACGGCCCTGATCCTGAAGGACACACACATCCATTTACATACAGAATACAGAAGTGCCAAAAATTAAAAAAAAAAAAAACGTCCGCAAACATATACAGATCTCAGCTCTGTTAGCATGGAACACAGCGGTCATGAGTGTGAACAAGCTGTTCAGTGACAGGGCTCCTGTGTATGGTATGTCACAGTTTATTACCAGTCTGGCTCCTTCTCTATTTCGTATCCAAGATCTATCGCCATTCTAGATGGGGAGCATCACTGCAGCAGCCTGTTCATCCCCCTCTTTAATCACAGTTAGTCGGTAAAATTGGGTGTGACAACTAATCCAAAACTCAGATTATATTTATTTTGGCAACAGTGGCTGGTAATTTGTTAAAATCAACAAAGGTGTTTTGCTGCCCCTCCCCACTGTCCTCTCCCAATATGGGCGTACGTCTCACCCCAAACATCTGAGCTGTATGTGTGTGCTATAACAGAGGAGGTAGGTGTGAGGGAAGAGAGCAAGCGATGGAGAAATTTGAGGGAGAAGATGGAGAGAGGGTGGCCAGATGACAGAAATGATACAAAAATGAGGAGAAAGGGATGAGTGGATGAAAGAATTAAAGGCTGTTGAAGATGATGAGGCGAGGAGGTTGGTCTCCAGTGGTTCAGGGGCTGGACTGTGTGGAAGTGCGGATCCAGATGTCACAGGTTCGAATCTATTCACAGCCAAAGCGGAGAACCCTGAACCACCAACAGACTCTTGGCATTCAGTTCTTCACTGCAATCAATTTTTAGTAGCATGTGATCAATGTCCAGCTGGTGCTGTAGACCCGACCCAAAAACACCCCAGTGATAGAGGGTTCCACAGCCATGCTCTACAGGAGCTCCCACTAAACCCTTAAACCTAGAGGAACTCAAAATTCCTCAGCAAAGTCCCTCACCGTGGTAACCGGCACGTCAGCACACTCTGACAGTGACGGTGATTGTTGCTGCCAAAGATACATGAGCACAGACTGTTTCCAGAACCCGTCCCATAAGGTTTCCACTTTAATGTGATTGCCAAGGATCTACAGTATCTATCAAAGTCAGAGCAAACAAAGGCGAGCAAATGTTTGTGTCAGGGTGAGTAAGTTTGGACCCAACCATCCACATTTGCTCTATGCTTTTGCTTACTTGTCGGTCTGTATATCCCCTTTCCCCCCAGTCCCACCCCCATCACTCCTGTACTCAAAGCCAAGAAGCTAGTCTCCTGCCAGGATCCTAAAAGCCCCTCCAGCAGACCTCCTCCTCGTTCCTTGACCCGCGGTGGTGTCCAAACACTTGGCTCCTCTAGCAGAGCACGGCTCAGAGCGATTGAACTCGAGCTCAAACGGGCTGAAAGCTGAGCTCTCAGTCAGAATTAAAAGGTGGGGGGGGGCACCCGCTTCTTCCCGCTTCAGCGCAAGGGAGCCCCAGCCAGCATGTTCAGTCTGCTTTCGGAGGCATGTGGAGCAGACGCGCTTTACACTCGTTATTCTGATCGCAGTCTATCGCGCAACGTTCATCGTTAACTCGAATCCCTATGAAATGTTTCCCAGGAGCTGACAAGTACTCACAGAGACTCACACACTAACGTCATTCCACGGAATATCCTTTGCTTTGAAACCCACGGAAGCCCACAGACCACAATTCTGGAACGGCAGAATTTCCGTGAGCGATTCTGGCCGCGGCTTCGCCCACATCCCCGTTTTCCGAAGGGATTTGAGTTCCTCTCAACTCTTTGCATAACAAGGGAGTCAGCAGGATCGCGGAAGTGAGCGAAGCATTTTCTGTTAAAAACAATCAAATTAGCATTTTTTAAATGTCTGAAATTGTAACCAGAGCTTTACACGTCGCAGGTTAAAGTAGAATGTCATAGAAATTAAAATACATGTATAAATTAAAAAAAAAAATTGCTATATGTTCCCTGGGACACCCACTGACCAAGAAAAGTAATTCACAGATTTAAATAATTCGAAGTGCGTTTGTCTCCACCAGCATCCCCTATGTGCCCCCTCTCCCACGATTCAGCTTCCACGGGTCACTCAAATAGCCAGTAAACCATGTGCTCCCCCCCAGGTGAGCCCCCTGGCTGCGGATTAGCTTGGAAGATGGAGGAGGGAGGTAGCCCCCGGGTGGTGAGCACATCTGATTGGCTGGTTAGGTCAGCAGGTTCGAGACCCTGGGAGAAAGAAAGTCCAGGGCCTAGGACAGAGACCCACAGGAAATATAACAGGCTAAGCAGCATGGGGGGGTCACTGCCTCCCCTGACTGTGCTTCTGCCCCTTTCCTGTGGGCTCGGGTCCGGAAAGCGCTCGCCCCGCTGGAAACGTTACCCCGGCGCGTTGATAACTTAACACCACCCCTCTCACAGCGCCGTAAAGTGCAGACTTGCCCTGGACACTAGAGCACTCAGCTTGCCGACTGGGCCTATTTGATATGAGAACCGCAATGCATGCATTTAATAGGAACCGCAATGCACACAAAATGCAAGTAAAAGAGCTCAGTCTGACTGGACCATGAAAATAGTGAGAAAGAATTAAAGAGCCATTTATGCGTATTAGAGGAGTTTTTCCTAACCCTCATAAGAATAACGGAATGTTACAGAATAACCTATGGGTCTGTTATTAACCGATGTTAAATAATAACAATAATAATCATCAGCATCATTTATTGCCTATATGAATTGCCTGTGTAACTTGCTATTTTTATGACTTTATACTCCAAATATAGACCAGCAGGCTCCCTCTTTGTACTTGGAGCAGAAAGCTTCCGGTCACACGTTTTCACCACTGGATTTCGCACGTGGATCACACAGCACGATTAGCGAGTCAGCAGGATCAGGACAGACACACTCCACAACGGGTTTGCTAAAAATCATAGCCGAGCAGAGTCGCACGGGGTACTAATCGCAGCGGAGCACAAAATTAGCCCAGTCCCCCTTTTTTACCTGACAGCTGAAAGCTTAGCGTTCACGAGCTTTTATTTTTTTTTCTGCCACATTTATGCTTCGAAGCAAAACGGGTGAAAAATCAAGAGCCGCCACACCTTCTGTAGGAAAAGGGGCATGAGCCACTCCCAGGAGAGAGGCGTGAATGAATGGAGAGCAGCGTAATTCATGTCTGTTTGAGAAAAACACACGATTTAAGTATGGAGAACAAAAGTGCACCTGGGCCAGCTTGGCTCAAAATGCTAAAACACTCTAAACATCAAAACTGTTACACAGATCAAAGAACGTCTTCCACTTTTTTCCTAGAGCCTTTTTGTCTCTTTTTCAATAAAAAGCTCTTTTATGATTATAATAATAGTAATAATAATAGTAATAATAATAGTAATAATAGTAATAATAGTAGTAATAATAGTAATAATAATACTCATTCACACTCCAAACAACATTGTTCCTAATGTGCAAATGTAACAGAGGGGCCGGCCTTATCATTAGCCAATGATATGATTTGAGTCAGTGAGTAGCAGGGGAGGGGGCACTCTGGAGGCCATTCTGCTTTCAGCTGGCGCCAGAGCACCAGTGGTCCCGCCCCTGTAAATCCCCCTGACAGTAGCTGTTTGCAGCAGAGTTCTGACCAAGCTTTGACCGTCTGCACTGAGTCCGCTTTGAAGCTGTAAGAGATGGGGACAGTTAGAGGTGGGACAGATGTGCTCATGCTAGGCTAAGGAGATGACACCCTTGAGTCAATCGAGGCTAACAAACCTCATGTGGAGCCTTGTTAAGCGATGCTGGCTTCCAAGCCGTCAAGAGGAGATTAACCACCGGATACAAAAATACATTGACACCTCTCCCATACTGAGAAAAATTTGCTCCAAGACTTTTCTAGTAAAGGTTCCACTAAACGCCATGGCAACCAATTGCACTGTAATGCTATACGTAACATTATACGGAACATCCATGCAAGATCGCAGGCTGCACGTTTCACCATAATACTGTAATATTTGACATTGCTGCACAAGCAATATGTCTGCCCTTGAGTAGGACTTAAAAAGAATGTGAAGCCGCTATGGTCCACATTAGATATCTGCAGGGACAAACTCTGCATACTGGTTCGGAACACTCACTGGGGTCAGTTCTGATCCCCCGTAGGACACACCCCGGCCGTTTTGTTGAGGAACGCGTAGCGCGGTGATCAGATGGTTTCCACCAGGGCCAGCTCGAGGCCTTTCGGGGATCTGGCCGCTGCGTCGCCGCCCCCAGCAGGATTCCAGAAATCGACGCGTTGGGACACGTCAAGGGGGCCAAATGGCAAACGTGGGGCCCGAGGCGATCCGTCCAAATGGCTTGAGCCTGAGGCTATCTGGGGGTTCCAGCAACAAAGGGCCGACAAGCTAATATCAGCCTCCAGTGTCGACATACAGCCCAGGAGAGGGAGGCTGCAGTCACACACACACATGCTGGCACATTGTTGTTTCAGCTACATCTGAACTAAACTGTCATGCAAAACTCACCGGGCCTGTGTTTTTCATAACGGAACCTCTAAAAAGCAAACCAAACATGCATGACAACATGAGAACGATATCTTTGGACATAATTAAATCCAAATGAAATTCGAAAGGTTCTAGGTTCAAAACAGAGGGATTGGGTGTAGGACAAAGTGTGCATCGACAAAAAAGCCTTATTAACGAAAACACTGAACACAAAATATGCACTGACCCTTAAAGGAAAAACAAACAGCAAGCAAAATCTAAAAAGGCATTTAAACAGACATTTCACTATAAGAGAAAAGAGCTTGTTACTCTTATGGGTATAAGTTCCGCCCTTGAGCAAGGCCGTGTCCTCAATGTTCTCTTTCCTCACATTGTGTGTCATCCTAGCTGGTTTAAACAGCCCTGATAACAAGAACCAACTAGCAAAGTTTAACAGGCAAATTTTCATGGCTCTAGATTGGCAAAAGACCAGTGGGAAAATCCATCCATTTGCCTCCAGCTACCAAAATATAATAAAACTAACTAACTAATAAGAAAAATTAATCAGGCATCTGTATATAACACTGACAGTAGCCATGACAAGAAGAGGAAGGTAAAGGGGAAAAGAGGGAGACAGGAAGTGACGAGAGGAAAAAGAGGGAGACAGGAAGTGACGAGAGGAAAAAGAGGGAGATAGGAAGTGATAAGAGGAAAAAGAGATGATGGGAAGGTCATGGATAGTCGGGGGGGGGGGGGGGGGGGCGCAG
>JAODJW010000039.1:19338046-19348103 GCA_026777045.1 Hyperopisus bebe | reverse complement strand
GGGGGTGTCTAAATACCCTCGCAGATTCAGAAGATCTTGTACTGTGTTGGTGCCCCAAAATCTACAGTAGGGTGCCCCCCTGCTAGACAACATCTTCTCAGGGGATCAAGAAGGTCTAACTACACCTCTGATCTACAGCCTTGGGATTTCATCAGGAAACAATTCAGTTCAAGTCAATTTTCATCATCGTTTCAACTTGAGTGAGAGTACAGTGACACGGAAAGTGTTTACAGGGGGTCACGGAGCCTACGAAAAGTGGGAATGTAGTAACATTTATAGCTGGCAATAGAGTAACATGGTGCAGCAAACTACAAAGAAGCAGGTGAGACAGTGCAGTGTACTATAATATCCACAGTATGGTTTATTTAACATTGCATTTATTTAGCACATATCTTTCTCCAAAGAGATGTACAAGTGAGAATCTGAGTGCAGAGTCGGACAGGGTCCCTGGAGCAATTGGGATTAAGGGCCCCTTTCGGGGGCCCAACAATGACATCACCACAACTCTCTCACACCCTGGGGTCAAATTGACCACAAAGGCACAAGGTCAGGCTTTTCTCATAGTAACGTAATTATCATAGGAGCATGTAAGAGTTAAGTCAGTGGTCAGTTTGAACTGCAAAGTGTTTCCTTCCAGCTGAGAGGGAAAAACCAGCATCGCCATCATGTGATGCGTCCTTTAATCTCCCGCCATCTTGCATCTTGTACCTTGCTTGTTACCTTTGGGTTGGTGATTCATTAGCTTAGCAGCGTTGCATGTGATCCATGTGACCTCTGATGTGACCATTACAAATCAGTAGGAAATTGTGCCCTCTCGCAATTTTTACAGTAGCACGGTAAATAAAATGAATGTATATTGAGGAAAGATGGAGCTCATTGCACAGGAATTAAACCCCATTGCTGATAAACCTAAATTGGGTGTCAAACAATGGGTGCTTCAACTGGGCACATTGTTATTGTAATGGATCCTGCTAATGTGGAATAATAGTGGTTTTCTTTATTTGAAAAACTCTCTAGGCATAAATCTCTGTAGGCTTCCCTTGGTAGTCGATTTCAAACAAAGACCCAAGCATGGAGATTAAGGGCTGTCAAAGACAGTTGGAGTTATTGAAATGCAGAGATCCGGAGATACAGAAATACTTAAAAAATTCTGAATATTCCTGCGCAGATCAGCTTCTCCTGAGACTGATGACCAGTATTAAATGACATGTGGTACTTACTTGTGAGGATGACGATTTGTGCAACTCTTCACCTGACTCTGTGCAGCCAGAGACAGATGGTGGCCTTGCCCCAGCCCCCCCCCCCCCCTTTGCAACCTGAGAACTTGTTACACTTAATCTTCATAAAAGGAAAAGTGTCTTCTACCATCAGAACACCCTGACAATCAAGCAGTACCTCTCAAATGGTGGGGAAAATACTGGTGATTACTAAAATAAAAGTAGAGAAAACCTGAACCAAAACGCTATATACTTATCCGGAAGAGCAAAACTACATTAGTAGTTTATCAAGCACAATAAAAACATGAAAATAATAACATTATTATTATTATTATTATTATTATTATTATTAAAACAACATCTAGAATTGAACTAACAGCTAACTAACAACTCAGCCTGGCTTATTCCTTAAGCACTTGTGACAAATGTGTTAAGAAAATCGGGCAGGGAATCATATCAGTCTAATATACAAAGTTTGTAGCAACCTTTTCAAAACAAATTTGTTTTTTTCCTTCAGGTTGAGCAGTTAGAGTTACAATTTTAAAAACTACTTTGGGTTTTAATTTTTTAAATGTTTAAAATCTTTTTTTTATTTGGAGATTTCAGTACGAAGCACTAAAATCTATCAACTACTTAAAGGTAGCCAAATTCCTTGACATTCTCTCATAAAAATAAAAAGGTAACATATACAGCTGTGATACATAATGCAGTATAATGGTCAGTATGCATGCAAGCTGCACATACATAGAGATAAGGCAAGCATCACATGCAAAACAGGACAAAGCAGACAGCCACAGCAGGATCAGCCACTGCAAGATCAGCCACACCAAGAACAGCCACAGCAAGATCAGCCACACCAAGATCAGCCACTGCAAGATCAGCCACACCAAGAACAGCCACACCAAGAACAGCCACAGCAAGATCAGCCACAGCAAGATCAGCCACTGCAAGATCAGCCACACCAAGATCAGCCACACCAAGATCAGCCACAGCAAGATCAGCCACACCAAGATCAGCCACTGCAAGATCAGCCACACCAAGAACAGCCACAGCAAGATCAGCCACACCAAGATCAGCCACTGCACTTCAGCAAATAAAGAAACAGATATGAGTGATTCGATAACTTCACTGAGTTTGCTTTAGTATTTAAACTGAGGCACATTAACATGGTGAGAGACCATGGTGAGAGGGGGGGTAGTGGCAACAGGCAAAGTTGTTGAAGTGGTTCAAATTTTATTAAACAAGGGTAGCTGAGTCCCCTTTTTAGTGGAGGCTCTTGGGCTTCAGCCCCGGTAAGCAGCCCGTGTATTAAAGTGCCACTGATTTAAACTCCTAAACATAGAAGCAGATTTCTGTAGAATGACTGCTTTTTGTCTGCGTACGCTGCCTAATCTGCAGTGAAAGGATCAGCCCTGCATAAGATCCAATGACACTGAGTGGCTGTTTCAGATACCTGTGTCCTCTCTGTTCTGATTGGCTGTGTAGCTCTTTCAGATACCCCAGTCCCCTCTGTTCTGATTGGCTGAGAACACAAAGCAGAGCACTGAGCAGGAAGGAACAGATTTTCACCTTTTAGTTCAGGCTATGGCATTCGGTGACACAAATGTGAGCGACTGGGAAAAACCCAGTCACACAACCATGGTGGTAATATTCACATGAAGGCTGTCATTCATGTCCTTGGGTAGCTTTTTTACTTGAAAATGCTGCATTCATGAATGTCTGTCCACCATCATTTGGCAGTGCTGATGTCCCAAAGAGAGAGAATACCTCAGGAGAAGCCTGAATCTACCCATTAGGACACCCAAAAACAAATGAAAATAATCATTTAGGGTATGTAAACACCTCTTTCTTGTAAAATATCTGCAGTAAGTTTTTTGATTATTTGGAAAAGCTTGGGGGTGTAAGGAAAGTGTTCACTTATTATTACTGCATAAAAGCATGGAGATGTGAATATTTTTCCCAGGGATTGTCAAGCCTGTGTGTTGAGCTCATGAATCGGATCGTGTGGATCCAGGTCATACCCTTCACATGTGCTGACATACAGAGTCCCACAAGCCTGTCCACATGGCTTACATTGCCGGCTGCACTATTTTTGATGTTAACCTTTTGTGTCATTAAAAGAGTACTATCAGTTCCTAGACATATTCAACATCCATCCAACTATCTCCTAACCAATCGTTGAGTCCATCTCAGCAAGCTTAGGGCATAAGACAGGGGTAGACCCTGGAGTGGATGCCAGTCCATCGCAGGGTAATTTACCGAGGCCAATGAAGTTGGTTGGCTGTCTTTAGACTGTGATATGAAATACATGTGACTTTGGGAGAACATGCAAATTCTACACAGATGGAGGAGAGAATGGGGTGGAACCCCAACCAATACCAGTGGAAGCAATAATGCTATCCATTGGGCCACCATAATACCTAACACATTTTACACTTCCATAAAATAGGAACAGGAAATTCATTTAAACTAATTTAAATATTTTTATATAGTGCCTTTCCAACAAATTTCCTCAGAGTGTTAACAAAGACTGCGGGGGGGTTTGTAATTTATATGCACAGATATCTGTGATGTTCTAAATATAAGATTTCATATATTTGAATTTAGTTCATTTTCTTGTTCTGTGCAACTAGTGACATTTCAGGACCTTGGACAGCTCTATATCAAAATAACTTCTGAAGTAAGTTTCAGCAAAACAGTTTTACCTGGGTCTGAAAATGATATGTGTCACTGGTGACGGGACAGCGCAGTGAAGGCAGCTGGGTACTGCTCTGTGCTTGCACATTCTGGCTGGCCAGTGAGGAGATGCTGGCTGTTGGCCCCATGGGGTTACACTGGATGTACCTCCAAGTCCAACTGTGCCCCTCCACACCTCTGCGAGCTATGCCATGTCAGAGAAGACCCAATCAAATACCTTACACAAAAACATCTAAGTTACATTCCCTGCCACAGATTTTATTTATTTATACCTTTATTTTATTTATACCTTTTTTTGGCCTGATTTTTACACTTCATTTTATCTTTTTTATATATACCCATGTGGTGTTCTACTATTTAATATAACTGATAAATGGTAAATAAATGGAAAAAAAACCTTTTTGGATTTTAATTTTTGGTACTACTGTGTTAAACTTAATTTCTTTATTGTATGCCTGTTTAAAATATAGTTGTAGTTTTAGTTTTTAAAAAAACATGATATTCACTAATAACTGGGAACGATTAGTAACGTTTCCTGCGTTAATATTCAGCTAATAATTCGTGGTATAAGCCTCTTCAATTTTACAATCATTGGTAGGCCTATTTTGAAATACTTTACTGGTATATCGTTCCGTTGACGAAATACTGGTCTCTGTGCTATTATTAAAAGATCACTAACCATCCGATTTACGTGAAATCGGTACGAAGACACAACTCCAGTAAAATGAGAGACTGGCGTTATCAAAGTAGTCTCCGAAGACCGTGAGGCACAAAGTCTCTCTTTGCTGCCACCTATTGCAGATGTATTCACACCCCGTGTTTTAACTTCGCAATTAGAAAGGGGTTCTGTATTGAGGACTGTAAAAGTTAATGAAGAGGTAGCAGATTTTAGACAAATTGCATTTATTGTATGTTTATTTAATCGTTTTCCACATTTCACATATCATTTCACTAAACAGTTAAAATAGCGGTGCCATTTGCAGACGCTCTCCCATACACTTTCAATTGAGGATTGTCAGTTTATTGTAAAAACAGGAATAAATGTAACAGGCCTAGAAACAATTAGGGCGTGCATATTAAGCCTCCAAAGCCACACTGTCCGTGAGTACCTTATGGCAAAATCTAGATTAATATCTCTGGTACAA
This sequence comes from Hyperopisus bebe, assembly GCA_026777045.1. Lineage (NCBI taxonomy): Eukaryota > Metazoa > Chordata > Actinopteri > Osteoglossiformes > Mormyridae > Hyperopisus > Hyperopisus bebe. The sequence goes on along the minus strand of JAODJW010000039.1, from coordinate 19,343,044 downwards.
TTGCAGGTAAAAGGAAAAGATATTGGTTGAGTTATATTCAGTTATATCCAAAATGCGTATGCTACTAGTTCACCAGATCATGTATGTTTTAAACAAACGAAAAAAAAAGTTTTTTTAATGCTTGTTCCACGGAAAAAAGGCTAAAATATCATCCGTGTTAGAATTACAAATTATAGAGACATATAAAGCGGACATGTATGTTGGTAGTGTCCCTAATTAAGCTTCATCCAGTGTTAAGGACCCACGAACACAAACTTCTTTGAATTACTGTTATATTCTACAACCGGAATGATAATATTTTTAAAAATCCATCTCGCGTCATATTTTACTGATATTGTTAATCTTACAAGATATACAGTACGTTTAACAAAGCATAGACGGTATTTACTTAGCTTACATGCTGAGTCCTTTATTTGAGGTGAGTTGTGTGATTAGTCATCGCTTTGAACGCGTGTTATGAACTTCCCTTTGTCGCATAAATCTATCAGCAAAGCAGTTTTCGCAAACAACGTCATGGCGGTTCTGAATCTATCAGATAAGCAGTATCTATCAGATAAGCAATCAAATGTTAAATTCGGATGTAGGCTACTGAAAAACATAAATAACGACTATGCATTATTATTATTATTATTAATATTAATATTATTATTTATCAAACGAAGGAATGTTCAACTTTCATAGGAGTCGCAAATTAATCAGCGGCCCGTCCCCCCGCCCCCCGATTAGTAATTACCCCCGGACTCAGGTGGCCGGCGATTGTCGGTCCCGGCGTGTTAGACGTCCTGACTGGGGACCGCGATCCTTTTCTTCTGTTCGCATTTCGCATACTGATCACCTCCGGGCTCAATCACTCTGAAACTTCAACCGTTACCAGAACATTTAAGGGGCTTAATTAGATAAGCGACCTATAAATATGCATTTTTATGATGTATATTAATGTATGATAAGAGAAGGCACGTCGAATTGCTACTCGTGAACTGTCAATTGCGTTGTTTTCTTCCTATAACCCGCCAGACATAAATGGCAATGCCTTTAAAATATTCCAATAAAGGTTAAAAAGAAGGGGGAAGAGTCCGGACACTTTTTGACTCTCGATAAAAATCAGCAGAGGTGTTCTTTGGATGAATGTTAACTGTCTTCATTTTGGAAGCAGTGTGTCAAAGCGAGGAAATGGCTGTTTGAAGATTATTGTGTTTTTGTGGAGATGACGTACTGTAAAAGTAAAATTAGGCTATAAACCGGCAGAATGACGGGAAGAAGAAAGTTTCGCTTACACTTGACCTTATTACACCATTGTTGATTAATAATCCGCTATTATCTGGATATTCATAGTCAGACTAAAAAGAGTTTAAAATTTGGTTTAGGCACATTGTCCAGTGAACAATATGCTCACCTTTGGTCATCGTTAAAGGGCAATTTCCCTTTAACAAAATCGGCTTTGATTGGTCATTGCATCGCGAAAAAGAACTAAAGTCAGATCAACTGACAGTTATATGGTACATTTCAACAAAACTGCACATTTACACACGAAGTAACCATAGTACAACACAGCTGCTGCAATAATTATTGCGAAGGAAGGCTGTTATTTCGATCGGGGGGCAGAGTCTTGCAAGTTGAACAACATAATTCTGCAAGGTGTCGAAAGCTCAATTCAAGCTGTATTGTAGCATGATCAGGCTTTGAAACGTTCAAAGAAGCTGCATTGCTTTTGTTGGCAATCGGCATGTGTAATTTAGATGATTTCCTGACTTTAATCTTAGGGGAAAAAAATCACATTTTTATTGTTAACTCCAACGAAAACGTAATTAATATCGAAACTAAAACAGCTTAGGCCTATTTACTATTTGTAAGAAGGTTTTCTGCTAAGCGTTTTTTATAATTATTGTCATTGAACGAAAGTTGCTTCTTAAAATGGTGGTGTTCATGAAAAAAGTTACGCTGCTAAGGGAAAGAATTAAGGGAGAAATAGGAAAGCAGTATGACGAATAGGAAAAAATCAAAATAGGTTTTGAGATGGCGACTTAAATTAGTAGTCATATATATACAGAGCTGCTTTTAAAACTTATTTGTATGTTCACATTGGTTGTTTGTTTCTGTTCATTTTGAAACGCACTGTAAGAAATCTTCAGAATTATCACCACGGTCCTCAGGACAGCGAGACCAATTTACAGCTGAGGCCGGTTTATTTGTGTCCATGTTCCGTATTCTGATGAATTATAAATTTAAGTGTGTTTCAGTTTGTAAAACTGTCGCAAACTAAAAAAAAAACAAACCCTTCATACTGTTCGTCGTGCTGTGTGACACGTCTGTCAACGAGTTCCCCCAAAAGAGGTGCTGCATTTGGTCTAAAAACAACGATCTATATGACCCTGAATACACACAAAAATACGTATTCTAATCATTGAGTGTTTTTAATATTTTAAAATGTGCATATATAACCTTACTACGCTGAATCAGCCTGGGTGACCTTCATGAAGTAATTCTGAGTAGAGCGATAACAAAACGCGACGGGAAATTTGCCATGTGCGGTGTATTACGACATTTCACGTCATTAAACGACAAATATATTTGCAAAGGTATAAGGGCAAAGAAACGTACACTTTGTTATCGGGCTTTTGGAATAGAAACCACTTGCAAAGCCATGTTTTTCTACTGTGAAGACTTAATTCAATTATTATATTTCCATGATTTGTTACTACCCGTAACAATAACTAGAAGCGGGATGGATTTTAGTTTGGGGGAAAAAAAACTTTATAGAGAACATAACACTTTCTGCTAGGTACACCTAGCACTGTAATCTGTACTGAGAGGAGGAGTAGTTTACATTTAAATGTCTGTGGTAAAGGCATGTAACGTTTTGTAGAACAACAACTTAAAATCTTACAGAAATATTAACAAATGCCCAGTGACAACGCGCAGACCAGGCCAGTGTATTGTACAGTGAAATACTTTGTCATATACAGTGGCCGAGAAACACACCGTTATTAAAAATAAATGCTTGAATCGCAAAGGTCTCTCACAAATATGAATTATTCTTAGTACTCCTTCTACGACTCACTGTACATTTAGAAACAAACTCATTTTTTCCTAATAATATTAGGGTAAGTTTCCCGAAGTCTCCTTAACGCTACGTCGTTCGTAAGTTATATCTTTTAACACAGAACTTGCGAACGACGTAGTGATAAGGTGATAAGGCATCGGGAAACTCACCCATAACTAGTAGATGTCATCAACTGTTAACTGCGGGCTACCATATAGACGGTATTAATTCAGATATATATATAGTAAATTTCGGTAACCTTAACTAACTGTAAAGCAAATGATTTTGTTTACACAATATCATACATTTATATCGCGTGGTGTTTGCATTTTAAATGTAGGCCTATATATATTAAGGAAATAATACATTACTAACATAGTTAATTTTCATTTTACAATTTAAAAAAAAAGAATTCGTTATTGATAAGCGTCTCATTTGTGTCACCGCTGAATATCTCACATTGCCACACATAAAAAGCATGTTACTCTAGGGCAGTGAGAAATGTCACTGAAAGTAATACCCTGACTCTGAGCATGTGACTGGGAGAACAGCGGCGAGCTAGCAGTTACCCCGACAGGAAGCTGGGCCATTTCCAGGGGAGTAACATCGATACAGTGCTGATCAGACAAATTAATATCGACACACTGGGCTGTCACAGATGGTCAGTTCAGTTAGGTCAAGGCTATCTCCCTTCCATAGATCAACGAGCTATCCCTACCATCTACACAGTCTATTATAATGATAAATTAACACAGTTAAGTCAAAACATTAAAATACTTAAAGCCTGAAAGATATACTCTCAACACAGCTATCATTAATAAATTCTACTTACATGACAAAGTTTTCGTTAATACATTTGTTTACATAAATCGAGAGTAAATCAGAAGTTCTTAACTGACAAAGACGTGGAAAGTGTCCTGAGGATCTTGGTAATGTGCAGCTCTGTGACTGTCCTTAGGTGCCCAGACAGCATTAAGATTTGGGCCAGCATTCACCAGCATATACGGGAAGTCAACAGGTAGCCATTGGACCACAGATTAAACAAAAATAAGCTATGAAAATGGCGTCGAAATGTCTGAAGATGCTAAACAAAAAAGTAGCCAAAGCTTTGAAGGTAGGTGTCAGCTTAGAGTAGGCTGGAGGACATAAGGCCGGGAAACATCTAAGCTCACCGATAATAGGACCGACCACAAGCCTTTGGAGGACGGTGAGAGGAGGCTGAAGTTATTAGCAAACATAAGCCTCTTAATTATTAGCCAGGCGTATTGATCTTCTTCAAAGCAACATAAAATAAAATTATAATCAGGAAAGCTCTTGGTGTTTGGATAGATATGCATTGAGCTGAAGACTGTTCCCTGAGGTACACCTGTTGATTGACATTGAGAGGGAATTTACTAGAAATGATCCATCAATTACAGCAGGAGCAGAAATTTTGTAGTTAAAATAAAAATATGTACTTAGTTTCAAACTATGGATAAACATTACACACTTTTCAGTTGGGTTTATAGATAACTTTGCATTAAGCATGCAGTTGTAGCCCTATTTAAGGATATTGGCTTTGGCGCTTATCTCATCTTGTTTGGTAAGACCAAGTGAGGCCTGTGGATCATTTTATTTCGGGATGGATTTCATTACATCCCCCAGCTTCGCTGGCCGCCCGTTCCCGCCTCATAAATAGACAGAGCCGCTGCTCATGGGCCCATCGACCTTTCCTTGGATCTTAAATGCTTCCTGAAAGGGAACTTCTGAGTCACTACGCAGCAGCAGTTGTATGTTTACACGGTTCCAGCGTGAGGGGGACCTTGGCAGCAGCTGGCACGGAATAAGACGAGTGGAAAGAACAGGTGAGGACTAGAGGAGGGATTCGCGGGATCAACCCATAACTATGTCAGCTGGGTGTGTGTATGTGTGTGTGTGTGTGTGGGGGGGGGGGGGGTCGGGATAAATGAAGACTGTTT
>JAODJW010000039.1:19310008-19337884 GCA_026777045.1 Hyperopisus bebe | reverse complement strand
GGGGGGGGGGGGGCTAGTGAAAGAGCTGTTTTACAAGGGGACACATCCGATGAGCGTCCAGGTAGTGGGGGGGGGTCACACATCACGGGGGCCCTGGGACTCTGTGCTGCAGGCCTGATGCTCACAGTGTGTTTCAGTTGATATTCAGAATACAACATGCTGTATTTATTTTCAGGAATCGTAACAGTTGAGGTGACTCTCCGTGAGATACATATAAGAATGCACCTTACCATCTGAGCAGCCCTGGGACCATTTTTAGGGATAAGGGCCTGACAGTGATATCATTAGGATCTGAACCAGCAACCTTCCAGACTCATGCCTACATTCCTTAATCCACAGAGTTATAGACACTAACAATTAGTCAGATGGAATTTTAAATAGAACCCTATAGAGGTGAATAGGTACCATTGTGCTGTACAGTTTTCACATCAGTGAACTCTACCTGAGTAATCTTGTACTGTAATGCTCCCCCCCCCCCCTGCAGTGGACCAGTGTAATACTGACAATAAAAATGTTTGTTTTTCTGAATCTCGGATCAACTGTAGCGTCATATCTAACAGCACAGCGTCAGTCAAAACGCTTCAGGCTGCTAACGCGAGGGACACGATACCTGGGTCCGCACCGAGTTTCTGCATGAGTGCCTCCCTCCCGGACCTCTGAAGCAGGCTGGGAACAGTTTCCTTGAAGAGCAGCGTTGGAGGCCGTTAGCTCCTGCCTGCCACCAGCACCCGGCCTGCCAGGGTCTGCCAAACCCCTCATCCGTGATCGCAGTGATCCCTCTTCCCCCGGTGTGCCGGGACGCAAAGAGCTGCGCTAACGAGGGCAGCGAACGCTGCGCTCGAGGACGACGGCTCCACGGCACGCGCCGGGTCCCTGGCTCCGAGTCAGTGGCTCCCCCCGCCCTGCCCCGCCACCCCCCAGGCTTCCTATTTGGTTTTCAGGATGAACGAGAACAAGGAAAACAGAGGGGAGCATGGGCACGGAATTAGCCGCGGAGTCACGCTAGGCTAACAGGCTAACAGACGGTTCAGCGGCTCTCTGCGAGAACCGCCCGTGTGCCTGTAACCTGTTTACGAGTGAAGGGAGCCTGTTGTTTCAGGGGCTGAATCTGAAACAGGCTCCCTTGGCCCATGTCAGCAGGTAGAGATGTCAGCTGACAGTCTTAACTCCTCAGGGCGCTAACCCCTCACGGCCGTGTCCGCAGTCACCACACCTGAGCTCAAGCTGTGAACTGCATTCTTAGCTAAATCAACCAGGTCACAAGGAATACTGCCGATGAGATTCATTGTTTTCAGTTTAAACATACATCCTTCGAAATACTACTTCTGACACATGACTTGCATCCAGATGGATAATTATTAACATTCTCTGAATGGCTACACTACTGTAACACGTGAATTGTATTATTATTAGTTTGAATGTACTGGGTATTTAGTACTGCATGAATTCACATACCTTTACTTTGAATAATAACTATATGAAAATTACTACGTCTCACTTAAAGACAAGCTGTTTGCAAGCTGAGGAAATAATGGAAAATAGATTTTTCTGAGATATCTCATGCTACAACCTTTATTATTCACAACTGAAAGGTATCACACGTCACTCAGATTTTGTAAATGTGTCGGTTGTTAATGGATTAAATGTTCAACGAAGGGGAAGTGACACGTGTTCTGCCACTGTCACATGACAGAAAGAATGGGCGGGGCTTCCTTCAGGAGTATATACTGGCTGTACCTGTGCCCGATGCTACGGACAACAAACAGACTGAAAGTCCATCTATCCATCCATTACCTATCGCTAGTCCAGGGTTCGGGTCGCGGGGGTAGCAGCCTCAGGAGAGATACCCAGACCCCCCTCTCCCCAGCTACCTCTACCAGCTCCTCAGGGAGGATGCCGAGGCGTTCCCAGGCCAGCCGAGGGATATAATCCCTCCAGCGTGTCCTGGGTCTGGCCCGGGGCCTCCCTGTAGGACATGCACAGAAAACCTCTCTGGGTAGCTGCCCAGGAGGCATCCGCACCAGATAATTCAAATAATGCTATCTGATAATCACCAGGCTAGCTAGCTAGCTAGCTAGCTAGATAGATAGATAGATAGATAGATAGATATTTGCAGGTTTACAGTCGCACAATACACATAGTAAAAAAGAAACTTAGACATTAATAGACCGTAACAATAAATAATAAACAACAATAAACAGTGACAGTGCAAAGAACGTCAGAGGAATACTGTAGTAGCAGCTCATAAATAAATTGTGTAGCACAATGGGTTGTACAGTTGTAATTAGTTAATTACTAGGAGCTCCTGTCTTGGAGCAGTGAAACCTGGGTCTTGAATTCTTTTCTTATTAGGACCCAGAAGAAGGGAGGAGTGAGGAGTCGAGGAGCAGAAACGCAGCTCGTCCTCCAGAACTGGAATCGACACAGAAGTCATGTGCTGCGCCGCTGAACATAATAAAGAGGCTGCAAAAACAAAGCAGCCCCCACCACAGCCCTAAAAAAAAAAAAAAGGTCGCCCTCTAATTAATACTCTTGGCAAAGTGTCCCTTTGTGAGAAATTACAGTGATATATATGTGCTGAAACCAACATGCCCCAAGCCAGGAGTGCAGTCACATTTGAGTGCCCTGGCAGAGATGGGGCAAATGTGGTGGGGGGGGGTTGTGGATGCCAACAAGGGGGGCAGGGAGGGAGGAGGTGGAGGCAGTGGTGGAGGGGAGGACCAAGCTGGGTGGCAGTAACAGCAGAAGCTCAGCTCCTGTCAGCAGGGGTGCCGTAAAGGGGGGGGGGGGGGGGGTTCGGATGATCCCAGGGGCCCTAAAGAAATTTGGAACATAATTGGATTGGTCTGGATTGCGGGTCCAATATGATATGCTTTCATGGGGCCCAAAATCTCTAGTGCCCCCCCTGCCTGTCACATCTCATTTCTGTCCACGGGAGTTGGGTGGCTTGTGAAAAGTCAGAAGGCGAAAAGAGGGCTGGGGAGGGAGATGGGGAGGCAGGCATGAGGGAGCAGAACGTGAGGAGAAGTAACAACATCGCCTGGATCATAGAAGATGCAATGTGTCAAATGATCAAGGAAGTAGCAGAAGAGATTCCTGTTATATCAGACACACTCCGGTATGATGCTCAAGTCAAGAAACACCTCTAGTAACTCAGCCATCTATTTACTAACTACTCTTTCTGGTCAGGGTCAGGGGGCCTAGGGAACTCCAGGGTCACAGCAAGGGAACTCCCTGGATGAGATGTCAGACCATCCAACACATGCATACTACAAAGGGGAGCTCAGGGTTGGTTTGAATCCCACCCCTGGCTCTGTCTGTGCGATGCGCATTTTTATATAGCGCCATTCACAATAGAGTCACCCTAAGGAGCTTTACATGGATGTGTTGTAATATTATATCATTAATACAGATTAATTCAAAACAGGGAAAAGGGAAGACAAAAAATATGAAAGAAAGGAACGCCAGACAACAGCGGAGAAGAGGACCCAAGAGCATCCAAGTAGAGAGAAAAAAAAACCTCTGTATGTGGGTGAGAGTGTCCCCTGTAATGGACTGGCATCCTGCCAAAGGTGCATACTGCCTTCCCTGGGATAGGGTCCAGGCCCCACAGTGACCCTGTACTGCATAAGATGGATGGAAGACTGATGGATGTATTCAAAAGGAATAACAGTTATTCATTCCCCTTGAAGGTCTAAAGTGGACATCAGAATGAAGGTCCAGCCCTAACTTTGGATCCGGTGATGCTACGTATGGAATTTTGAAAGTGTATTCTGAATGCTAACGGCTCACATTAATGGGGGGAGGGGGTGAATTAGTAGGTTGTCAGACTATAAGCAAAAGAACAAGGGGGAATGTCAAAAAAGTGTTTGTCATCAACGTCCAATGGAATGAATGTCCCAAATTTAAACAGAGTCAAATGACCCCTGGGGTTGATCTAGCTGCGGGACTGTGGGCTAACTGGGGTGCCAAGGCTCTGGGGCTTAATTGCTCTTGATCACAGCTGACCACCAGTGCATGGAAGCGTGAGGACCATGTGACTCTCGGCCCCCACCCCCACATCCCTGTCAACTTTAACTCCAGTTGATCGGGTCATGGGCCCTCGGCCGCTTACCGGCACCGTGAAATTCGCGTCCCGCTCAGAGAACAATAGTACAAGGCAGCCCACCTCTGCCCCTTCACCAGACAAAAGAAAAGAAACACTCATTCCTAGCGTCTTCAAAAAGGGGAGCTTTCACGGGGCATGGCGTTCCAGTGAGTACTACATACCCATGGCCAGCTTCAATAGGAAGATTTTAACGGTGTAATAACACAGGTGGGAGAACGTCAATCGATCACGACTTCCAATCAAGAATTTCAGGATCAGTCCAAAGGCTGAAATGAATTGTGTGTGGAATTAATGGATGACCTGTATCACTGAAATTACTATTGATATAGATACTATCTGTAAAGTTAGCATCTGGTGTAGTTGCCCATTGCTGGCGGGGAGGTTTTAGCATCCATTTATGGTCTTGGCAGTTGTGGAACCACTTTTACATTATAATTGTATTACTACACATTGTAACAGTAGTTATAATAATGCTGTTATACTAAAACAATTTCAAAGGCATTCATTGTCTTCTGGTGTTTATATTACACATTGTCAGTTGTTAACAACTTAATAAATTGATTATAATGCTAATGTCTGCCTTTTGTAATGAGTCTTTGGCTCTCTGATGCTTGCCTGCCTTCTGTTTAGGTATGGTAGAGCTGAGGATTCTCCAGCAGGTCCTGTCCAGGGGTGAGGCTCATCCTGCCTATTTGTCTTCTGTGAGGCAGGTGCCAGCATGTGGTCAAGGCAACTACAGTGCCCCCGCACCGAGCAACATCGGTGCCCAATATGTGCCCGATGGTGAGGATTCCGCCAGATGCATCCCCTGTTCTCTAGTGTGAAACCACTGCAGTTCCCAGTGGCTTCCAGATCTGACTCTGCCATCTCCAGCTGGATCATCTAAGCCTGAATCATTTGCAGAAGAGAATGTTTTAGAGAATAGGGGGGTTGCATCCCCAAACACAGCAGTGGTTACACAGAGGCAGAACAAAATAGCCTTATTATTTTGCCTCATAGCAATTTTTTTCCTGGTTCTCTGGTCACCTCGTTCCCATATCAAGGTGAAGCTTTTCCCAGTGCTGGCCTGTCCAGGCCTGAGGAGCCAATGAGAATAGACTGTGGGAAATGTGGATCAGGTTAAAACGTGTCCCAGATTACTTACTCAACTCGCGTATTTAAGAAATGATGAGAAATGTTCTAAAAAATCATTGTCCAAAAATCTTTGAGAGAAGAATCTTCAGAATACACATACTTACCTAGTCACTGTGAAACCTGCTAAGGGGTCATACCACAAAGGAGTATTTTATAACAAGCAAACTCACACAAGAGGAATACACTGCAACATTACAAAAGTTGCCCTTATATGTAACATATTTACAGCTTGGCAAACCCAGTACTGAGGTTGAGGTTCTCAAGGAGGACCGTCGGCACTGGAATATGACTCTCAGGTTCCTCTGGACAGACCAGCAGAAAGGTAAAAAAGAGTCCTCTGGTCTCTGGGAGCTTCTCCAGGTGACCAGAGAGACCAGCAGGAATCATGTCATGTACGACTGGCAAAGGGAAACGAAACAGAGTGCAGAGGAGACTGGTCTACAGCCACCCACATGTTGATTTGCATCTTGGTCAGAGACCCTTGTGTTGGCATCCAAATGAAACCTCATACTACATTTCCCATGGTGTTATGCATGATCCCTGTGTGACCCCTATTCTACCAATTAGACCAAGAGACATCTAGTAAGTCCAGAAGACACCATACAGTCAAAAAACAATCCCCCGTAAAAGCCGGGTACGGATGGGCACCAATATCAGGACATCAGTAGTGCCAACTTGACATGGGACCTGGCTTCACAACAATGCCGAAGCAACATGGCGTGGGACTGCTGATGGAGAAATTTAGCATTGAAGTATAACCCCGTTCAAGAGTTTTTGACACATGACCCCCCCCCCTTCTCAGAGTTTTCTTCAACCTGATGGAGTTAGTTGTTTTTCCTCTCAGTGAACGTAAAGGTCAATAAACCGTAAGCTGGAGGTAGATGGCATGGATGTCAGGTGGTAAGTCTTTGCAGTCACCTGCCCCTAACTGCCAATGAGATATTAGAATGTTTTCTGTCATCCTGCACCCAGTTGTAGATCCTTCCCAACCATTCCTGCTCCCATTGCCTGCATTTCCCAATTGCTGATTCCAAATCGACAGCATGTTTCTATTATCCCTCTCCATTCCACCATTCCATCCTCCCATCTCACAGGGACCTGTTCGCTGTTCCTTCCAAAGAAAGTTCCATAAGCTTTAAAATCTTCAAAGCATGCATAAATTGTAGCCCTTCCTTCTACTGTCCCTTGAATGAGTTAAATATAATGACACAGCAAGAGATGCCATGTGAATATATTAATGTCATGTTATTTTCCACGTGAAACTGAAATCTTCAGAAGTAACCCCCCCCCCCCCACAAAGAAGTATTCTGCTGCTTTAAACAAAAGAGTTAAACATACATGCAATCTCAATATGCTGTGCAATTACATCTGAGAGACAAGGACAAACAGAACAGCCTATTTAAACCCAGGCGGGGGTTGGCCGGGTGGGCATCATTTACTGGCACAAAACGCAAGAGGTGAGTTATTGAGACGTCAAATCATCCAAGGCCCACTGGCTAGCCGACAGGGCAGTAATACAATTATTCATAAAACCTCCCAATTTAGAACGTGTTAAAACATGAGAAATAAAAGCAAGCGTGTAAATGACTCTGTGATTTGTACAAATGCCAACTGACCCTCGGGCTGGGAGACAGTCGTGTTTGAGAGGCAGACTAGCGTTCGCATGTGGACAGACATGTGTGACTGCGGGATTTCTGCCGACTGTGTGAATTAGCCAGGTGTCAACATCTGAGTCCAGAGATCGCCAGCAGCTGGGGAGAAGCTGTTCCTTAAATCAAGTCCCTTTTCTTTCCTGCCCCCCTTCCCCGATCCACCCAGTGACAGTGAATCACATGGGCGATCCTCGCCCGTCAGACAAAACAGCGTCCCGTCTGTGATTTGCGAGTGCTGGCCCACGTACATCAGGAGTAATTAAAGGAGCTTTGGGTCCAGGGAGGAGAAGGACCGGGGGCCACTCTGGGTTTGAGGAAGAGAAACCGTGATGACCAACCCCACCCGCACATTACCTGTCTGGACTCAAGGTGAGCCGTGCAAGATGACGGTGTGACTTTGCCGAATCCTCCTGACAGTTACCGAATGGCTCCGCCCTCAGTGCCCCTCCCCCGACAGGGTTTCAGGCGCCGTGCGAGCGCTACATAATGTCGGCGTCTCCCGTCTGGTGCTTTGAGCGTGCTCGGGGGAGATTGACGCAAGGGGCGGGACGAGAAGAGTCAAGGGTACGGCGGCGACAGTGGCTAGCCGGGGACGATGAGAAGGCGTTAGTGAGTATGAAAAACACCGCTGACAAGAAACGCCTCCATACAGCCTTTCACCTGTGATTAACTCTCTTGTGATTAACGTTCATGCGTTTGTTCCAAATTTCCAGAAGGTTCCGCAAAGAGAAATAGGGAACCGAGGTGCCCTGTAGAGGAAACTTTGGGTCTGTCGCATTCAGTGTGTGTGTCCTACTGACTCCCAGAGTGTTTTGGACACACTCGTGAAATTAGAGCACTGAGGCCAAACTCATTTGAAAGCGTTCTCTTTTTTGACTGCCCACAGAAGTATTTCACGTGGCAAAAATATAGCAACAAAGGGACGGCGATCACCGAGTGCCGCCTGGCTCAGGAATGTGCCATCTTCACTGTCCTTGTTTGGTGACCCCTGCGTGACCCCCCCCCAAGAATGTATAACCACCTCCCCCTCCATCTGCAGCCAGGCTATGTGTCCCCCCCACATCCCGACACCCCCGTCCCACCCTGACAATCTGAGGATCGTTGCCAAGACGTATCTGTAATAAATCTACCAGCAGCCTTCACTGTCATTTTTTTTTTTTTTTTTTTTTTTAACAGGGGTGACAACAGGGTGACCAGAGTCTCATCTCCATATTTATATATATGGGGTCTTATTTAAGAAGCCATTTATTTTTGTCAGCAGTCCTCTATATTTGCTGTTGCTTTATTTATGCACAGGCCTTCTGCCAGTGCAGACACACACGGCACACACAGGCGAGCGGGCAGACGAAAGACCATGCTGACCAGCAGGCACCCAGATCAGCTCCCGTGGGACACTCCCCCCCCCCCCAAACACACACACACACACACACACACACTGCTGTTTTTCTGCATACCCAGATGCCCGATTGTTGACACCTATTTATAAAGGAACCACCTCTACCGTCATACCTAACCCTCTACCATCCTGGTCTGTCTCTCCCTGGCCGTTACCTGGACTGTTGGCTGGGGTTTCCCACCTAAAAAGCTGTGAAAGTCGGCAGGAACGTGCTAACCGGCTTGTGGGCTGGACTGCTGTCTCCTCACAGAAACACTGCCCAACTGCCACAATCAGAAGCCTGGTGTAAGTCTGATGGACGCAAAGCACCATGGGAGATTTAACACATTCGGAACCTGCGTTCGGAGGTTAATGTAAAAGAATATCAAATGCACTCACGCAACCTGCTGGAAGGGTTTAAAAACGGCTGAGGCCTCCAGGCATTATGCTGCATGGTTGATTTTGACGCCCACATTTGCTGATAAGCCGCTCGTTTGGTATAAATAATAAGCCGCAGGGTAATGATGTTATGGTGCGGCTCGGAGCTAAAATAGCTTGCGCTTGGGACAGCGCGGCGGCGCTGAGAGCACGGGAACAGGGTGGCAGGTGTGTTCACCGTGGGGAGCACGGGGGCGGGGGAGGCGGGGCCAGGAGGAGGAGGAGGGCGGGATGACGGCTGCGAGGGGGGCCCGGTGTTCCCGTCCGACAGAGACGCGGGGACGGCAGAAACATCTGGCGGCACCTTTGGGGTCGTTACTGGGCGGCAGGGGGGCGCTGCTGTCATGAGCAAGAGGCCCGGCGTCCTCGGGGCTGTGCGGAACGGGCACGTCAACACCCACGCCCCGCCAAGCCGGCAGCCGGGGCCTTTGGAATCAGAGCGGTCAGGGTTTATGGAGCGTACTGGTATTCCCGTACTGGGAGCATCATGGTGCTGTCTTTCTTTCTGTAATGGTAAAACATCCGTCACAGGATCGCGGGGCATGAAAACAAGCAAACTTATACAGGTCGGACCAGAACGAGTAAAGAATATGTAGAACAGGGCAGGGGGCGGGCGGGTGTACTGCCCCCCACCGAGGCCAGAGGCCAACTCCCCCCCCGCCAGAAACAGGCATGCCTTCTTCGGGGAGATTCAGTGTGACCGTTAGGCACGCCAGCAATGCAGGCAGAGCAGTGGAGTGTTTCACGCACACGTAACCACCCCCCCCATCCCCCCCCCCCCCACTGGTGCTATATATACACACCGCCATCACACACGTAGAATGCCGCTTGGCATGGGCCAGGCACTTACAGATCCCAGCTGAAAGGCTCTGCTTCCCCTGTCAGCCACGCAGGGGCGACAGAGAGGTAGCAGCCATCTGAGTACCCCCCAGAGGGCGGGAGGGCAGTCGACTTGCCGGACACCCCAATGTGTGGAGGAAACTTCAACGTGTGGGACAAGCGGAAGATGAAGACAGGATGCTGACTCGCACTTCAGAAAAGCGGGACACAACTTTCTTGTTTCTCAAAGCTGCCCAGTCGCTGAATCTTCGGCTGATTAACAAGGCTCTGTAAGACAAATTCCTGTCAATGATCTATGAACTTTTATGATAAATGGTTATAAATAAAGAATATACCGTGTTTGTCTACCAAAAACATCCAGATGTCTAAATTCTGCAATTACAGTGAACAAATAAAGTTTTTCCATGAACTCTAGCTTTCAGTCAGACAGGTACCGAAACACACATGCAAGGTTAATTGGATAGTATTGCCTCAACCTTTCTGCATGTGAAAAACTCTTTACTGCAACTCAGCCTGTGATATTGTCATACGAAGGCTATCAAACTTTGAGTAGAAAAATTCTAAAAGTACGACACATACTTAAAACAGGGAAACAGGGCATTTGACCCAGAGCTAAAACCCCAAATTCAACCAAATTCTATGTGATGTAAATACAGCATTAATTACCCACAATCCTGCAGTCTAAGCGAACAGGCTGGCACCAGGAGGCCCAGACTTTGAGGGATTTTACCAGGCTGCAAACTGCCCTCAGTGCCCCTCTCCTCTCCCCCGCGCAGATGGCCACCATACGGTGGGACAAAGACCCGGACACCCACGTGGGGGGGGGGGAAGCGGACCGCAGCTCATGGCAAACCAAACCGCGAGTGGCCGTGCTTTCTGTTCCCATGTGGAATGTTTTGATGCTTTCCAAACATTTTACTTTCTTTCTTTTAAACCAAGTGGAATTAGATATCACAACACAATTTTTACACATATTCTCTATAAAAATGTTACATATTACGATATTTTCATTCACACCAAGAACTGCAATTGTGTGGAGCGATGAGGCTAGGAAATATCATGAAAACACAGTTATCGCTAACCATAAAGACACACTTCTTCGCTCTGTGAGGGGAAAATGGAGAATCCCACACAAATACGGCGGAGCCTTTATGTGTATTAGGACAGCATGAGGGCAAAAACTCAACCCATATCCCTGGAGGTCACAGAGCTGACCCACTATTTGCATGTTGTTACATTTTGGTCACATGATCTGTCACATGCTTTCACATTCCGTCTTGAAGAGGGCTGAGTGCCTAACATCTGGGATCAGGAATCCTTGCATTATTTAAACAGGGCCAGCGCTCAGGTTGAGGGTCCCCGCAGTAGATGCCTGTTTGTGTTTGTTTGTGTGATGTTGGGATCAGTCCATTTCCTCGTGTCACCGAATCCTTGGCAAGATGCTAAACATCAATCAGCTCTCACAGCCCAGGTTTGTGTCTGTGTGTCCGTGTTTTTTGTTCAGGAGAACTTTCCTTCGCTGTATATTCTGTGCCTGACTGAGCAACCCCACCTGCCGAAGGATGTGATACCCTAACAGTGCAAGAGCCCCCCCTGCTGCATGGGGGTGTTGACAGCCTTGTCCGACGCCTCTCTCTCTGTGGTATAGCGTGGTCACGCTGAGTGGGGGCAGCCAGGTAAACAGCGGCGTTTCAGGAGCTCTGAAGGGTGTCGGGGGGTTTTTGGGGGCACGACAGCTGTGGCATTCCATGGCATCTGCGAGGACCACAGCCGTCCTCTCTGTGGGAGGGATTCATCTGCCTCTCCCTGCCTCCAGTCGCTGCATGATGATTAATGGGAAAAAAGCCCCCACCTCGATTTATACCGCAAATCCGCAGCAGTTGCTGGCTTCTCCGTCCATAACAAGGGTATTTCTTCCACATGGAGAATGTGCTCCTGGAAGCAGATGTTCACGCTTTACCCGATGCGCTCTGAGGGCCTGACGGCCTTGATCCTTCCATAATACTCAAACAGATCGACCAACTCGAGCCAGTCAAGGCCTTCCCAAAGGGAATTTCGCTCAAGCAATCCAAAAGATTGTAGATAATGAACAATATCTCTCTGTTCCTGTTTAGCACTCATCAAAATGTAAAAGGTTTTTTTTCCACCAGTGGGACCATAAATATTCAGTTTTTTGGATTTGTTAATCTGTAAAATAACATTAAATAAAAAAGTTCTCCTTCATTTCTGGTGGCTCAAAGGGGAGCCAAGCATCCCAGAGAGGACACCCCCTCCCTGGCCTCGTGCTCAATGCTGCCTGGGCAGGCTTCTGGCTCCCCATTAGCAGAATGTCCAGGATAAACAGTTAGACGATGGGCAGATTCACCTTTTCTTGCGCAATTTTACTCGAAGTTTCAGCCATCCCACTCCATTAGTATCGGCCGAACACGAAGGAATGGAAATTTCAGTTGAGAAAACATTTATTGATTTGATTTGATTTCATTTAAGGATACTTTACTGTTACTAGATAACTGTGCAAGGAACCATCGTAGCAAGCAGGCAGTGATTAGTGACACTGCTGATAATATCTGGTGGATGGATGGTGTCACTATCATTACTGGTAAGATGACACAGAAAAAACATTTATGGTTAATTATATTTGGTAGCATATGTAGGGAATTATATATCAAAGCTGTTTGCTGGATGTAGTAAAGAGTGAGTAGAAGTGTTACTTTCCTTTGCTTAATAATCTTTACTGATACTGGTGACCCGCTGAGCAGTGCAGAGCCTTTGGGATGCGCTGCCTTTGCCATCCGCATTTCCACGGGACCCCGCCCTGAATAAAGCACCTCACTGTCCGAGGTAACGGGGCTCACGCCGCCGTGTGCAGGCTCGCAGCAAGGGGGCGCCGCGCCTCAAACCAGGGCCGCCTGCCTGCCTGCCTGCCTGCTGCCATCTGCTCAGCCCCCAAGAGCCTCACACGGGGCCCAGGTTCACTTCACACCTCGGCTGGGACCCCAGGTAATCCGTTACCCACAATCCCCAGCACCAGAGACGGCACTCAGCGACAGGGATTTGATTAGGTGTGGTGTGGGGTGGGATGGAGATGGGGGGGGGTTATTTCGACAGCAACATCATAATTAAAAAGCACCTCTCTGGGAAACAGGCTGGATTTGAAGACATTTACATTTATAATAAATCTATGAGGTTTAATTCGACATCAGACAAGAATAGTTAACATTATGCTTTCTGGGAAATTCAATGAAGAGCAGATATTGATGTCAGCTTACCAGTGTGGCGATTCCGGGGAAGTTAAAAGATCAAGCAGCCATTTCAAAATCGACTAAAGACTAGTGGCGATGGTGAGAGTATGAGAGAGACGTACGTCATTTGGTGGGACCACTAGCGATGAGGTCATGGGAAGGTCACGCCTTTGAAAAGAAGGGTTCTCCAAAATCCCTGTGCACAGCCATGGAACAAGTGCTAACAGATTCCCAAATGGGCTATAGGTTCTGCGTGGGTTTCTGGTAACACCGACCCTGCCCAAGATCCCACACTGCCACAGACGTATTCAAAGACAGATCCGGTCCAGAATTATCCCGCCCGACAGCAAAGGTGACCCAGACACAGGGTCAGAGCCATCCATTTCTCACGTTCTCACGTTCCGTGTGTCCTGTCTGCATGGCAGAAGCTCTTAGGGACATGGACCGGTGGGGGGGGGGTTTCCCGGGGGGTTACTGTGGGCAACACGCTTCACCTGCCAGTACAACATCCAACTGTAGAAATGGGTAAAATTTCCAAGCTGCCCATGAGCCAGCGAAGCCAACTGAGTTACTAAAGGTAGGAGAGATCAGATGGTAGAGAGGAAGCATGAACAGATCCTCACTTCAAATAAAGTACATTTGACGTTATTTTATTATAAATAGTACTAAAATGGTGTCCCGTTCTATGTTAATCCCTGCCATGTGCCCATAGCTTCTGGGACAGGCTCTGGACCCCAGCCATCCTGTATAGGACAAGTAGCTATAGAAGATGGATGTATGGATGGATGGAAAATAGAAGCAATAGTCAGTGATAATTTGCTTTAGTTCCAGTCTAAATCTGATTTCATCTAAATGGCAGTTTTCCTTCTTAGACCATGGATTAAAAACAAATCCGGCTATTAATGTGTAATATTTCAGCAATATTGTGCTACATGGATGAGCTGTACTGGGAACATTGCTCTCATTGCAGCTCTGCAGATGTGTGGTATGAGAGCTAGTCTGCTATTCATGATACAGCTTGGTAGGAATAAAGGTTACATCCAAGCATCTCTACAGTACCCCACTCCATATCCAGTACAGGATCATGATGAGTCCGCATCCCAATCAAGGAAGCCTCGCATGGGGAAGGGGACACGCTAGTAGGATTCCAGTCCAGGGCACAGATGTTCACATACAATCTCAGACTACGGGCAACTGGGAGAAGCCAGTTGGCTTAGCCGCATGCTTTTCACCTGTCGGAGAAAACCTGAATACCTGATGGAGACCATGCAAACTCCACACACAGCTGGGATGGGTAAACATGGAGAAGACATCTGATTGTATTTACATGCATACTTTAAAGTCTACAGTAGGCTCTGATTGGCTGGTACCACAAAATTCATTATTTTAAGAACTAGCCATCAAAAACCAACACACCATGCCAATTTAATGAGGATACTGGGATAGCAGACACTCGTTACCATGTCGAGGTAATTTAGCAGAAATTCCCTTTCTACAGATAATTAGTTTTGTCTCACAAAGTACAATGCAGACACTCCAAGTTCCATTGTAGCCAATTACGAAAATACATTTTTCAAATTGTTCTTCGCAGCGCTGAAAGTAGCAGGAGGACATGACGGTGATTGTGGAGGGGAGGTGTCCGACTGCAGGAATGGTGCATGGAAGACGGAGTGAAACAGACCAAAAGCTCCACATCAGTCACACGTCATCAACCAGTGGATGCATGTTGGTGCCTGCATGTCATTCGACTGCCATCATCCACAATGTGACGACGAAGCCATGTTATTACCATGGAGGGAAAGCAGACTCAAATCAGCATTTGACTGCAGATTCTAGATTCAGGAATACTTCCTTTTCAACAGAAATAAAAACGTTGAAAATGCACTAATAATTGCCACTGCCACTATAAATATCAGCACCGTGTTGTCCTACTTGTTCATTAAATATTGTATGTATACTGTATATTGTACATGTTATTTCTTCTCACTATTCTGTTATTTGTTATTTGCTATTTATTGTTATATGTTGTTTAAGTATGCAGGGAGGTACACAAGCAAGTACTTGATTGTATTTCTACAAATGACAAAGCTTTTGGGTCCTGTGAACCCTTGACTCAATCCTTACCAGACCAGAATGAAGTCTATGACGTGTGGCATTAAAATGCAAGGGAACAGCAGCTTCTGATTGGCTATAAATCTGTAATTAGCATGTAAATAATGCAGAGCATCGACTTCCCTCAAATGGTGTGTGCAAGAGAAGAGGGAGGCTAAGGTATAAAATTAATGGGGACTACATGTGAAAATCACTGTGCTCAGTAGTGTGTCTGGTACAGACGCTCTCAGAGAGGGCGAAGTCACAATGACCTTTGGGATAAGGGCCCTCCTTTCCGGACATGGGAAGGCCCGCTGTCCATCACGGTGCCTCAAATGGGAGACACTGATTCACGCCGGTGGAGAAGTGAAGAACAGCATGAAGGAAATGCACTTTTATGACTTTAGGTATACAAGCAGCGACTGTTTGTTTTTCCCCTTTTTTCCCCGGCAGATGTTGGCTGCAAAGGCTGTTTACTTTCAGGGAAACAAGTCGGTGCTCTTCGTGCCAGCTGGCAGGGGAACGCTAAACGCGCGGAAAGGCCAGCAGTGCCGGCGGCGGCGGCGGGAGTTTCTCGACATGCCGCGACACAACCTGGGGACAGACCCTTCAGTTACAGAGAGGACGGAGTGAAGGATGACTTTCCCTCCACCGAACTGCAGCCGGCCCAGTGTAACTTCATTGTGAACCATGGCAAATGTGTTTTAAGGTGCCCTTCGGGAGTTTAATTAGCGATTGAGTGACCAATCAGAGTAGCTATGCTCTCCTCTGATTTACATAAAACACTCATGGTGGCAACCAGCCTAGATGCTGGGGAACATGATTGGAGAACATCATTCTGGTCTTATTAACGGCTGTGGGAGATGCACGGAAAGATCTATCACCTGCAGTGACTACTTTACCCCACTTCCTGTTGCTTAACCAATCAGTTCCCATTAGGCAGGGATTGACAGAGCACAGTAATAAAATTGATGAAATTCATGATAAAGTTTGCTTATGCTTTTAGATTTTGCGAGTTTCCCAAAGTGACACCATGCTGTTTGAAATTCTTTCAAACATCCATCCAAAGCATCAATTTCTCCACTCATTTTCACCAACCTTATACAATGTATTGTGGATATAAGAGTTACTCGATCCCACTACACACTTAAGCAGGGAAGGTTTTAAAAAAAAAAAACACAAGTCACAAGGGAACTGTGCATTAGCTTTTTCTGCAAATCACCAATGGGCACACACATGAAAACATTTGTTTGCATTTTTGGACTTTCCTGAACAATTTTTCCATTGAACACATTCCTGTAAGTGGGATGTTCTGGAATGGGACAAAGAGCTCTTCCATTATTTAAGTCCCTGCCAAGTTCCCTACCTATACAGTCGTCCCTGTCCTGACCAGGGAGGGCTCTGCGATCACATACAAAAGGATCGTCAAAGGGAACCGGCACACATCAATTTCCCGCACTTGTGGCTCAAAGGCAGCAGGACAACGGTAAAAAAATCTTCCCCCCAGAAAAATGAAGTGCGGTCCACCCACCCCCCCAGCTCTGAGAGCATGAGCATTGTGGGAAGGTTGAATTAGATCTGCCCCCATACGTCCCTCGCATGCAAATGAGAGGCAGGGGGAGAAAAGGGAGACAATCCTCTACTACACATGCTAGAGTGACGCTGACATCACGGGCCAGAAGCCCGTCGTGAAAGTGCATGGGATGGTACCGCCGGGTCACAAGCAAAAATGCTTCGCGATGAAAACATTCAGGTTAGACGTCTGTTGGGTCAGCAAGCTTGACGCGGCTTGCCGATATTTTTGGAAACCCTAGGAAACCCGAAATTATTAAAAAGCAAGCAAACAATTTATAAGCCTCAATCATTTTAATTCAGTGTTTGCCAACCTGGGCTTTGGGGATGCGTTTTTGCTCCCTCCCAGCTCCCTGCCAGACTGTCTACATTTTTCAGAGCAAAACCATGAACTGGCCGTGGGTCCCTGAGGCCAAGATTGGGAAACATTGTTTAAGTTATATAAATTAATAAGAAAGATTTTTCACCTCCATTTTCTAACCACAATTCCAGGTTCCAGGGGGGTATAGGTCTTCATCCATTGAGCCATCTTCTAACCACTTATCCCTTACTCTGCATTGGGCCATGAGCAGCCAGGAGCCTGCCTGACACAGAATAAAGCAGAAAGCAAGGGACACTTTGGACGGGACGCCAGTCCATCACGGGGTCCACACGCAATCACACAGAAGGGACAATTTAGATGCCAACTGGCCTCACTGTGTTTAGAAAATCGGATCAAACAGGGCAGAATCTGCAAAAGTCGGGAAAGGGATGCGAACCCGCAACCTGGAGGCGTAACGCTAGACATCTATGAAAAAAATGTTAGCGTAGTGCATTCAGCATGAGCACTGATGGTGCGTTTTCAAGGTCATATCATGAAAGTGGACTCCAACATCACCAGAAGACCCACACAACCCCAACAAGTGTAATGGCCTTCAATGCTAAGTGCAGTTACCACTAATTAGTCTCATATCTCATTATCAAATTATTTATGCACAGGGTGCCAGCCATGTAAAGTATTACACCACTCCAGCAGGCCGTAATGGATCTGGCAATTAATTTAAAGAATTGCACTTTCCAGCAACCTTGCAAAAGAAGTTATTCGTCACCCTGTGTCTTCTCCCTTGAATCAAGGCTTCTGGCACGGTTTGTATGATCATGCGCTTTGGCCTCTGGATCACATATTGTCACGTTCTGGGCATTTACAAGAGTGAGGATCAACTACCCCGTTACACCTCAATATGCAGGCAGAATGTCTAGAACATAGAACAGAAAATCTTTCTCCCCGTGTTACGCAGCCGACGTCCAACCTTTTTGTTTCTTTCTTTGTTGCCTAATATTTAGAATGGAAAAAATCTGCATTATTCTCCCCCTAAAACTGCCATTATGTTCTGGGCTCCAAGCTGAATATAGCGGAACATCATCTTTGAGCAGATAAAGACACAGATGCAGGTAAGGCCTACTGGATTCAGCTGCTCACCCAGCGATCACATCATTTAGAACCAGGCCGGGACCTCAGGAGCACCATGAAGGACAATCTGGCAGATGCTAAGACTTGGGAGGACAGAGGTGGGAACCACGTCGGTGAGAGCAGAACTTTCCCGTGCACCATCAGAGAAAGGTCTGAGAGATCGGGTCAAATTAGAGCGCTCAGCTGGCAGAGGAACTCACACCATATGTCAAGTTCATAAAAACGGCCCTGCTGTTCTCATGTAGTTTTCTGACAAGGAAGAGGAGTTACTCTGCTGTAGTGACCACAGAGAAAAGGAAGAACAAAGAGTCCAGACAGTCTGAGAAGCTGCCACAGGCCACACCTTCTGCAACCCTGTTTGTCCATTCATCATGCACCGTTTGCATTTGTGTCCCGATTAAATCCAGTCAGGGCGGGCGCCCATACCTTTCCAAATTAATAACGTAACAATGGTAATCAGTATTACCAATTTGCCAATTTCCTCCCTCGCAATAAGGTGACAGATTTAACTAATTAGGTCATTATACACCAATTAGGACTGTTTCTCCTTCAGTGTCTGGGGTCAGGCTTCTCTCGGGGAGTGGAGGTCAATGCACTGTGAGCTGTGTGGATGCAACTTCTGGTGGGCCATCAGCTGTAGTCAAAAATCTGTCATCCATCTTCTATAACTGCTGGCACTCTATGGTCACAGAGCCTATCCCAGGAAACAGAGAGGAGAAGGGAACACCGCAACGGAATGTCAGCCCATCACAGGGAACACACTCTGCTATTTAGAGACACTGTTTCACTTAGATATCTTTGGACCTTGAGATGAAAGTTGAACATCCATGTGGATGTTTCTCTTTTATAGTTCCCAGCTACTGCAATGAGCTAAGGAACCACATCTGGTCATCAGAAATGCCTCAAGACCCATCTGTTCCAGGAATACCTCTACTAATCCATGCCACTCTGGGTTTCCTAAATGTACTTATGTTGTACTTTCTGCTGACTTTAATAGTACCCTTATTTGATCCTGGCTTAGTTTGGAATTTGTCGTGTAGCTCTTGCTCCTATACTGCTTACACCGTTATCTGGGCATTCACTGGAAGCTCAGCCTTGTTGCACTAATGTCTAGCCAGCTCCTCGACAGCTGCATGTCTGCGACGTACTCTTTGCATCACTGGTAAGTTGCACTGGACAAAAGAGTCTACTAAATAAAACGTAATGTGGACAAAAGGAGGAGAACAAGCAAACTCCACACACAACGACTAAGGCTGGCTTGAAGCCCAGGACCCCGATGGCGTCAGGACACAGCACTAGCTGCTAGGCTGCCGCACTGCCCTGGTCATACGCGGTTTAATCCGATGGAAATGGGCAAGTCTTCCACTGCTCATTCGTCCCCTGCTGAGTCCAGTGACAATTAGGTTCGAAAATTTCACCTAATCAGCAGAAGCGTAACTAGATTTGGTTTCCCCTTAGAACGGCCCTAAGGGAGTCGAGGCTTGAATCATGAACCTTCAGCAGGAGAGCGATCCCATTTTGGAAAGTGCAGCATCGCTGAGGTAAAATGTTGTTTGTCTAGGAGTGGACCAGAGGTAAGGCTAAACCTGGAGCATCAAGGAAGAGTTAGCAAACTGAAAGGCCCACTAGATCTAAAACTCAACATTCAAGTTCAGGTAAACGCTTTTTAAAATCAGCACTTTTGAGTCGCTAATTGACAGAGTGGAGATTTCAGGTCCAGAGAGTACAAATCCAGACCAAGATTTTGTTTCAACCAACCAGTTGAGTAGAAAGAGTCATAGTCACAGAGTACTAAACTGGTTGGCTGAAACAAAATCTTGGTCCGGATTTGTACTATCTGGACCTGAAATCTCCACCTCTGCTAATTGAGTCCAATGAGAATCTCTCCATCACCCAGGGGAATACTCACCACACCTCTGACACAAACATCCCCTATGGTTTCAGTAAAGGTGTCCCAGAGCAACTCCAGAGGAACCGGCTTTTAAAACAATGGGGGGGGCGGGGGGGGAGTTGAGGCATGGTCCGTTAGAAAAGACGGTTTTCAGGAGGGATCATATTCATAGATCATTTTAAAACACTATTTACATTCTCCACATCCAGCTCATGCATCCCGTTCCCCTGTGAATAAGCATTACATTTATCCAAAGCGATGTACAATCTTGAGAAAGCAGAGTCAGCCAGTCCCTGAAGCAACTGGGGGTTAAAGGTCTTGCTCAAGGGCCCAATTGCAAAATCACTCAGCCGACCCTGAGATTCAAGCCAGTGACTGTCCCATCGCAAGCACAGGGTCCCAGCCTGCCACACCACACAGTGCCTCCGCTGAGCACAGGCCTGCTTGTTGGCTGACATCCATTCAACTGTTACGAACGAAAAGTAGCTTTTCATGAAGCCTTTTCGACGCGCACAGGAAAACTTCACGAGTCACTATCATTGTTTTACATCATTCCCTGCACACACAAGAAACAAAACAAGAAATGACATTTTAAAATTTTTAATCTTAAAATCAGTACAGGGAAACCAGTTCCAATAATCCATTTCCCACGTGCCTCTTACTGTACGTTTTTGGTGATTTAAAACCAACTGATCATCACTGGTGGTGCTGAACCCGTGGACATCCCTGGTCAAATGGACCCACAGTTCCACTGCAAAAAGAACGCAGACTCACTGTAACTGTCAGGCAGTTCGTGAGCTTCAGATAAGTAGCCACCCAAACTCAGCCGGCAGCTTCAGCAACACACAAGGTCTGAATGTTTTACAAAACTGCATAGGTGGATTCTCTTCAAGTTTGCAGCACTGAGTTACATTTGGAATGATAAAGTAAGGGGAACACAGCTTTGTCGTTTTTTTTTTTTCTTGTGGTCTGGGCTTCCTTAAGTCCCTGCTAGAAAGCTTGGTACCACTGAGGAGGCTTCTGTGATGACGCTTTGTCCACGTCAGCCCCAGCACCGAGGGAGTCTCCCCAGAGCCACACAGCACACGAATCCACAAACGGCACAATTGGAACAGCTAATACCCAAACATTCATGACCCCTGACACTCATTTAAAGACTGGGGAATAAAACTGATACACTTCCAATTAGGATTTCCCTCAAAAATTTGGGTCTGAAAAAGCACACAAAACTCACAGGGCTCTCGTGCTGCCATTTGTACAGCTTGGCCATAGAGATCCAATGGAACTACTGACCAGGCATTTCATTTCTGAATAAAATGTTGCCGTTACTGGACATCCTTCATAAATCCTTAACGATTCAGTCCAGGGTGAGACAGAGTCCCGCCTCTCGCCTCTTCCAGCACCCTTGGTATGTGAGGATACACAGCATGTACCCTTCATTTACCTCTCTTTGTACTCTAGAGATACATGCTGACTTCTAGGGTCCATTGGTGGTTTCAGCAGTTAAAAAAAAACTATTAAAACACAATAAAAACAAAAATTAACGGGAAGCTACACAACATTAAATCCAGCACAACTGTGCTTCTTCAGCAATTGTTTTTAAGTAATAATGAATTAAGGATCGACCCGTCATTCAGCTCTGTCTGGCAGCTCTGTCCTAGGAGCAAAGTTCTTAATTCTGAATAATGCTGATTGCGGCAAGAAATATTTTTGATTAGGGGAATGTCAAATGCAGCACACCCGCTGGTGACCAAAAGACAATCCTGCAGCTCCGGGTGATACATTTGGGTCTGTTCGTTTCAGCGTGGGCTCATTCTAAAATAAGACATTTGCGGTTCAGTTGTTCTTAAAAAGTCTCATTTCCGCTCCCGTGTTTTGCTTAGCCTCTCCTTGGGGTTGAACGCAGGTCGGTCCGCGGCCGGTGTCCGGGAGCGGAATCGGACCGGGATGGTTTTCCAAGTCAGGTCTCAAGGCTTGTGGTAGCACGGGCCGCTCCTGGGGGGGGGGGAGCTCAGTTGAAGCCAAGGCCTGCTCCCTTTGGCCTCTGCAGGGCCCGAATGGGTTCAGTGATGCCCCTTCCGTCAGGTCCCAGCCCCATTCCCGGAGTCCAGCCCATGGTCTGTAGCATCCGGCTCCCCACGTTGCTTTCTGGGATGGGCAGGGCATTCTCACCCACCGGTCCTGTGGATGCCAAGGAAACAAGGTCAGTGGGTGAAGGATAATCCCGACGAGTCTAAGGCTGGGTGATCATCTTAACACAGCTTCAGAAGTGAGGACAGCTGTCATACAATGGCTGTACTGCGAAAAAGCACATTGTGGCCGTTTCCCTCGATGCAAAGTCTGTACGGCTCCCAAACCCCGTGCAGAAATCCGAAACCCGTGACTTCAAAGCCACAAAGCTGCCGCACAACACGTTCCTGGCCCTTGCCGCGAAGTCCGAACGAGACGGCGGAATCCAAGGCAGCTGCTCACCGTGAAATGAGCAGGCAGCACGTGGGGATTTGCTACGGCGCGAGGTTAAGCCCTTAGTGGGCGGGAGATGGCAGGCAGGGGGACGTCGCGGCCACCCTCTGCAGCCCCTCTCCCAAATCTAGGGGCGTGATAATCAGAGAAGGAATCAGGCTGCAGCAGGAAAGGGATCCGGGTTTAATCCTACCCGGAAAAAAACACCGCAGATATGGGCTTATTTTAACCGGTGAAGAGGATTCCAGGAAACGGGCATCTTTCTAAGAAATGACAAGAATGAAAATGACAACAAGCAGGGTAGAGAATGCTGAAACAGTAAGTCGTAGAGCTCATGAACGCACAATTAAAACAGGATCATTTTAACTCCACTCTTAATCCAAACAGTGCCAAATTGATTCATATATTGCTCAACAAAGTCACAAAAAAGCTATAAAATTAACAGACATTTACTTAATTTCAGTCTTAATGGTAAAGTTTTGAACATAACTATTGAGAACAGAAGACATGATTTTAATAGATGTTGGAAATAACAGGAAAATCCATAACTTTAACCTATTAGTGTCCACTCTGCATTTAAAGGGCTGGAAATCGTTTTCTCTCTTGATATCACGGCTCCCAACCTTAAGGCAGCAATCAGCTACTTCTTGAGAACATCCTTCTATGGGTGATTCTCTATGGACACCATCCTAGAGAGGCAGACTCTGCTCTGGATGCTGCCAGTTCCCATCAGAGGAAAATTACATCGAGGAACAGACAAAAATATTTCTGAATGTCTCTCTGCTCACCTGGTGAGTGCGCTCAAGGAAAATAATCTCAAGGTGCAAAAGCAGCCGGGTGAGTTTTGGCCCTGGATATATTATCATGAACAAGAGAGGAATACCCAAGCTGCTGGCTACACACAGCCAGAGGAGAAAGGTACAGTGGGCTTTTGTTTACATTAATTATTAGAGAAAAGCGTATAATTAAACAAAAAGCTCTGAATATACATACAGCAGATGAAAACAAATCCAGATGAAAACAAATATATATATATATTATATATATATATATATATATATACACATACATACATACATACATACATACATATACACACACACACACACACACACACACACACCATAAAAAGCATAATAGTTAATTAATAATAGTTAAGTGTAAGTTAAGGGACTGGAAAACTACAGCTAGGCAAGGCGTGAAAGAAAACAGTAACTGATGTAAGCGCAAGGGAAGAGTGCCGAGTCTCAGTCCAGTGTAGCAAGAGCCATCGATTGTGTGTTATGAGGTTCGGGGTGCCGCAACGTTGACTTTAACAACCTACCAAGAAGCGCGGCGAGATCTGTAAACAAGCTTCAGTCAGGGCACGGCCGCTTGGGGGGGACACATCTGTTTAATCCCCACGACGCCTGACAGCTGGAGGAACAGATTTCCGAGGGGTCTGCTCATCAATTTCAGCAGAGCCTCTTAATGAAACGGCACGGCAGAGAAAGCCGTCAGGGGGAGCGGGCCGTCCGAAGTTGCCTGCTTCCCTCCCAGTCAGCTTTTCAACCAAAACTATCCACTGTTTACCCACAGATACTTCATTAATTCAGACCCTGGGCTCTCTTGTTCAACGCAGCGTGTCCTCCACAGGCTGTAGGTTAAGAAACAGTCTTCTGCTCACAAGTTCTCACAGGGTCATAGCCATTACGCCACCTGGTGCCTCAGTAGTGCCTCTGCAGTCCAGGGTCAAAATCAGTAATGTTCAGATACCTTTGGAGCATGACTGATTAATTCAGCATGCCATAGTTAAGACCATTAACCAGATTATGGTATCACTGATTAGTACTGGTGGCTCCTTGTCCAAACTGGGCTTCCCTTTCTCTTGCATGACAGCACCTTCCCCCCTCGTAAAAACACCCCAAGAAGGCCTCAGCCCTTAAGCAATCCAATGTAGCTAAAAATGCCTCTTAAACACTTTGTCTATGCAGAGGGATTTGGTCAACATACCGACTTCGTGTTGCTGTTGCTCTCTGTCTGCTGTTAATGTGCTTATTATCTACACTGAGCTGCAAGACACTCCAAATAAATAGACGCAATTCACCATTCTGTGCTTTTATTAATGGCTTCCTGTCGCCCACTGCTAAGCTCCCAGCCGCGATTTTCCCGCCACGGATCTTTTACTTCAGATAATTTCCAAATACCATCACAGACCTGTCATGAGATTACAAAGGAAGGACTATTATCTGCCTCTTTGTCAGCTGAACTCACGGAGTGGCCACAAATCAAAGGCATAAAGACCTCCAGAGTTTAAGGCGTCTGTGGAATTACAGGGAAAACTGAGACATTTTCTCACACTCGAATATTTCCCCATTTCGTAAAAAGTATATCACGGTGCTAATTTGGTCTAACTCACACCAGGCCTGTTCAGTACACTCAGAACATGGAACTGTCTGTCCGCACTAAACCAGCTGCATCATTTAAAAAAAATGAATACAATTTACTTTAAAAAAGGACCCCATGTTTTCTGATTCACTGTATTGACTTTAACTTCCATTCTTCTCTACATGTCAACTTATTTAACAAAACAGACCATTAGGAAGAGAAAAAAAAATGGGTTGCTAAACAAGCAGGGTCGGAAGGGTCAAACCAGGCAAACTGACAGCGCCCTCTGGTGACATGGAGGACATGACCCTACACTCGGGACAGACCCTGCTCTTTGAGGGAGGGAGCACAGGTCTCATTAAAGATTCAAACACCTGAAACCAAGATGAGCACCAGGCTTACTGTTCTTTCACACATTCTCTAATTAGGCACGTTAGCTAAGGAACCGTTCCGTGGGAGATCACACTCTGAAAGCTTCCAGAATGCACTTGGCTAGTGACAGCGTGCATATGGCAGAGAGGCCGTGCGACAACAAAAGGCGCGCATTAAATAAATAAACATGCTGGCGACCCGACGAGGGCGAACATCTGGACTCTTTGTTCGCCGTGGAAAGTGACCGGTCCCGGCGGCATGCTCCCATGTCCGGTAAGGAAATGCTGAGCTTTCACCAAGAGTCCCCTTTTGCAAGGAGATGTCCCCAAAGGGCTGGATTACAGCCGAAATCCCCTTGCTCCCGTACCACAGTGTCATTAACTCTGCCACTCATTTCTCAAATTATTTTTCATACCTTTTCTTTTAATTATTTGTACTTGGACGTTATCTTCAATGGGATGAATTCAACGATAAACTGATGGTTAGAAGCACTAAGAGAAACTGATGTAATTTAAAGTGTAGCAAGGATTAGGGCTCAGACATGCACCCCCCCCCCCCATGCCCTCAGTCACCAATCAGAAATAAGGATGGCCGAGGCTGAGGGCAGTGCCACCAATCGTACCCGTAGGGACGGGCCCTGCTCCTGGCGGTGCCTTGCGTCTCCTCTTGATGTCGCCCGTGCACAGGGAGCCCAGGTGTCCGCTCGTCTGCCTGCAACAATAATCACAGAGCAGCTGTCAGAATGAGGTGGACACAGGCAAGAGATGGAACAATGGCAGGTCCACCCCTTTTCTCCGCCGGAATGGGCACGCCCTCCGAGTCCATGTCCCACAACAGCTTTGCCAGTTATGGTGGCCCAGACTGCAGCAGTTAGCAGTGAGAGATGGACCTAAACAAAAACAATACCTTTGACTTCCAGTCGAGTACCAGTACCAAAAGTTCCAGTACCGAAAGTACCAAACCTGCTGGGGTACTTCTTTGGTACTTCAGTACTTTGGGGTGGGACTTGAAACACTTTCTTTGTTGATTGGATATGCAAATAGCCTGCTGGCGAAACACAATACAAACGCAGCCTTGGAAACAGTTGTGAATGCAAAAATGCAATTTGGTCGTAAGAAAATATACAACAAAAAAGATCCGGATGGCACGACAAAAAAAAAAAAAAAGATGAACACAATGTAATAGATTTTTGGGTTTTCATAAAACAAAAATGGAGTTCATAAATCTCTCACAAACCCATCTTCGTGCGATTTAAACAAGGATGAAAATGATTACGATTGGCTCGGATAACGTATGCAGCGCACATGAAGAAGCAGCAGAGGTGCACTTTAACCTGATTTTTAAACAATAACGGCATTAGTCTGCTTGCACTGACACTTAGAGTTGTTGTGGTAGCAAGACCCCACCAAAAAAAAAAACCCTGCCCCTAGTCTGAAGGAGGAAGCCAAGGAAACTTGTGCCAAAGGCAGGGGAGAGGAATAAAAGTCATGTAAAGATATTTTATAGGCCTTTGAAAACAGACAGAATAGTGGCATCATTGTTAAAGGAAGGCACCTGTGAACCTCACATTGCTGGTTCAACTCCCACAAGAATCCCACAACTCTGTCATTAAAGAAGAGCAGACTGAATAGGAATCCAAAATACAAGTCAAGGGATGCAGACCTTCTAAAACCACAAGACTTTAAATTACTCAAGACACTCAGAAAAAGTCTTCAGAATCCCACAATGATGGGCATGGGTATGAGGGGGTAGATTTTCTTCTGTCATTCCAACACTATAATATAGTGGACGTCGCATAAGAGTGAGTAAACAGGAAAATGTGAAAGAAAACACAAAGGATTTAAATCTGAAAAAGACAGAGTCATTAGCAACATTACTGTGAGTTCGCTGTACTGCATTGGGCCAAACGATGCAAGAAGACCAGCGGGCGAGAGCAAAGAGGCCAGTGGGAGCCGAGACAGGCACGAGACCACAGCGAGGCCAGCCCGGTGGATGACCTGGTGCGACGGCACCCAAACAGACCTGAAACCGCTGAGATGCCCAAAGGGGGCGCTAAATAAGGCCATACATCACCTCCCACCTCCATGAGGATTTGTGCCATTTCCTGCCCATTGACGTTAAATGCGGAAACCCCTTTTTTAATTTTCCTCAACATAAAACTATATGATTGCCTATTTAATGATACTATATTATATAAACACACAGTTAATATAGTTTGGGTGTCAGCAACCTAGCTGAAAAGACACAGCAATTCAACAGTAATATTCAGCACAAAGTCACCCATAAATTCCTCTCACCTTGATTACAACATAATAGAGAAAGAAGGGAGGGAATGAGGGAGGGAGAAAGATTGGGAGAAGGGAGGAAGCGGGAGTGAGGGAGAGATTTATGATAAGGACCGCACATCGGTGGTAGATGAGGCGAGTCATTTGTGATTATTATTGTCTTTTAGGAGACAACCTTTAGACGGTGACTTACAGTCTGAGGGGCAATAACAATAACCAAACCAAACCAATTACCAGATACAGCACTGCTGTGAGAGGGAAGGAACCAAATGAAGGCCAGGAGGAGAAAAACGAGCGAACTAGAAGAACAGAGGAGATGTGGAGGAGAGAAGGCCAGCCAAACAAATAAAAGGACAGCAAACTGTTTCTGCTGTGAGCTGGGCCAGGTGTTTCTGGGTAAATGAAGAGCGAGGTGTGAGAGACGCCAGGGCGGGAGTCAGAGTCGCGTGCGAGGTAAGATGGACGCTGTGCATCAGGGGGAGGCGGCGGAGGAGAGCAGCATCACCACCAAGGTGAGAACTGACAAACGCCTCCATGAGTGAGGAGGGAGTGCGGAAAGAAGGGGGAAGAGGGCAAGGGAAAAGGAAGGGGGGAAC
>JAODJW010000039.1:19281713-19300154 GCA_026777045.1 Hyperopisus bebe | reverse complement strand
GCCCCCCCCCCCTCCCCCCCCAATCCCTATTTAGCACCACTTATTCTTCCCATCAGCTATTGACTGGGCTGACCATGTCGCGCCGGATCTATGGATGCTGCTACGAGGCGGCAGTCACACAAACAAAAACACACAGACACACACTGCGCCCCCCGCCCCCCCGAAAAGCCTTATTTTTGCCATAATTACCAGCCCCGGCATCACCTCCCCAAATGATGCACCTTTAGGAGCCAGAGATGTTTATTCACTTAGCATATAAAACCTCCCCCATCTCCCCCCCCCAACCCCCCATGGGTCACTAGACTGCAGGAGGAAGTTAGGAAAACTGCGTTTGCAGCAATAAAATAATAATGGTGCCGAGAAGGGCACCCTGCCAGGACGGCGTTTGGGTCCGCTTTAAAAACATAATGAATAGGCGAAGGGAGCCTTCCCTGGTGAAAAAAGCTCCCCTTAGATCATTACACTTTTATCTCCCGTTAAAACATTCTTTGAATACAAAAAAAAAAAAAAAACAGGTCACCTTGATCTCATTCAAGAATGGATGACCTGTGATAACCATCTCTCCACCTGACCTCCACGAAACCAGCGTGGTTGGCCCTGAATTATTCAGCAGACATTTAGAGGCTAATGAGTGAGAAGTAAACAAGACAAAAAACCCCCTAAAACTGCAGGATACAAGATAAACAAACTTCCTGGCTTCTGTCTCCCCCATCCCTTTTACATCAGCAAATCAGGGAGGCGCCCTTTTCTAAAACACCTAATACATGGACAGAATTGTAAGCATGTAATTCACACAGCACCTAAACAGACGGGACGAACGTTCTACCTTTAAGGAGATATAATTAAGGGGCAGCTGCCCAGTTCCACAACACAGACACAAACCACCACCTAGGGTCTATCTCAGAGACTGATTTCTTGCTTAGCCAGATTTAAAGTAGCCCAGTATAAATGGACTTTATATTCGTTCACTTACATTCAGCCCAGACAACCTCAAGTCTGACAAGTTAAGCAAGAAATCCCGCTTTGTGATACAGGCCCCTGTCAAGCTGCATGTCTGGATAAGAACCTAAACACATAAATAAGCCACGCGACTCTTGCATGCAACATCTGGGTGCCGAAGTCATTGCGGCAGATACGGCAACTGGTGCAGTCTGCAGACTCGGCCCCGTTTATGGTCCCGAATGTTGCCGTGGTCCCTAGGCACGCCTCCAAACGCCAGCTTAAAGCCTGTGAAGATCCGCGCTTTGGAGGGGACGCTTTGCCCTGCTTCACACTCACCCGAGCCGAGCGGGCCGCTGCCACTGCTGACAGATGGAGGACACTTATCAATACCGACGTCTGCTTTTCGTTACTGAGAGATACTGACAAACAAAAACTCAAGAGCACGAGGGGGGAGTGGTGACCCGTTTCCTCAGTAACAGGGGAACTTCGGGGCTGATACGATTACTCACTACTGCTCTTTTAAGTCTTAAAAAAGATATTTCTTCTACGCCAGTGAAAAATCTTATTCAAAGCCTATAAATAAGCAATACTCTTTGGGTCCCTGGAAGACAAGGCTATTAGCAGAGAAAGCGTATTAATAATCCCTTACTGCAGACAGGAACGCATCTAATAACAGACAGGTAAATCATTCACCTGAAGGATTGAATGTCCAAGAATCAAATTAATTTCCTAATAATGGGAGGCGCACCAAGACTCTGAGGAGAACAAGGAGCCAGCCGGGTCTGCAGACGGACGCAGACTGCGGTGTTTCCGACAGAACCTTGACACGACCGTTGATCCGCGCGCAGCACGGTCTCAGTGGTACGAAATTCTATTAGTATCATTGGCGAATAAATAAATAAATAAAAACACAAGGAGTTATGAAGGCAGCAGAGCCACAGCATGTACTCTATCAGCCAATTACTGCTGGTAAAGTAGAATCAGATGGGAAATCGAAGGGGGGGGGGGGGGGGGGGAGATAACATAGTGCCAGGCTGCCAAGACAACAGAGCATGCAAGTCAAAGAGAGCAGTACAGACCTGTCAGAGAGACAATCTGGGCTCTGACGCGTCTAAGGGCTAAACTGGCTGACCAGTACAAAGCCAAAAAGGTGCTATGATACAAGCAGAGGAAGTGCTACAACCTGCCATTTGACTCTCGAGGTTGATGCCGTTGTGTTATTTTTACTCTCATATAGGCACAGACACTAAAGGTACTAAAAAAAAAAAACCTTATATCTTCTTTGTAAAACTGAAAAACAGGCAACAATAAAAATCCACTTGTACTGGAAATATCCAGGGATGTCCATAAAGAGTGAATTGTGGAAACAAGGGGGCCAGAGGACACCAGAGGCCACATGGCAGAAAGTCACCGCAAAGACCTCGGCATCGTCCCCACCCTCTTTATACAGGAAAGGGGCTCCCATTAACACACTAAACACAACACAGTCTGAACACATGGTGTGTGGATGAGGGAAACCCAACGCGAAATGACGGGAAGAACCACGCAGTAACACAGATACACAGACAGAGGACGTGGCCATAATCTGAGGAGTCTGTACCGATGGGAGCAGCATGCTCCCACGCGCCACATCTCACACGCGCAGCCGCTGATCTGAAACTCCCGAGCATGTCATGTGGAAAATTACACATCCTCAATCAATTACAGGCAGCCACTTTTACTGTAAAGCACCAACTGGAATGGCTTACGAACCACTGTGTGTAACTGAAGTATTCAATAACGATAGCGCAAACCCAAAAAGGAAAAAAGAATTTCCTAATCATTTGCTCCTACAGCAAGGGAGCAGCATTGTCAGGAATACACTATTGATAAAAAAAAACGCCTGTCACCAGAGGTGCCATTAACCACCCCTCAAATCACACATATCCATGGGGCCCCAGAGATTCAGTGGCCCCCTGTTGTCCAAAGTCACTACAATGGCAGGGCCCCAAAGTAAGGTCCCCAGAAACAGAAAACCCACCCCCCGCCTGTCACAAAGGTGACCACAAACGGCATGTGAAGATGGCTGCCCTGCTCGCTTTCGTGCTCATCCATCTTGTGTGGGGTTTCGATCTCAGCGAGTCTGTATGCAGCATGCACTGTAGGATCTTCAGTATTACTAACTGCTTCCCTGGGGTTCAGCCCTTCCCTAAATGAATGACGTACCTTCACGGCGGTCGGCGCTGACGGGGAGGATGGAACGCCATGCAGACGGTTCAGCCTGGCCTGAAAACCTGAGGCGGCACACACCAAACAGAGATTACTAGGAAGGAAACGTAGCTTTGAAGTGATATAGGGGGGGCAGACAGGGCAATGCTAATCTGATGCTAATTTGAGCTCAGACAGGCACTGAACCACTCAAAGAAACAGGAAGAGCATGGAGGCAGATGTTCATGAACAACTTTCCTGACTCAGCTCCACTGACCTCTAAGCAAAAATATAATGATCCTACAGCAATAGGGATCTATGTGTTTCTATTGAGCAGGACAATGAGTGACAGATGGCTAGGACAGATACAGAAAGGAGGATAGATCCCCACAATGCGCATACGTCCTCCCTATTACAGACATTTGGGGGGGTGGGGGGGGGGCAGGTCACTGACCTCTCTGAGCTTTCTGGGACATGAGAGGGAAGGAGCCCGTGAGAATGCTGTTGAAAACGGGGTCGGACAGCTCCCTCTCCAGGTCAGAGGAGTCCTCTTTCTCCCACCAAGGGATGACCCCGGCTATCCCACAAGCCCCCCCCGGCTCGCCTTCATAGAACCAGTCGCTCTGCTCGTCATCGCCTGGGAACAAGAAATGTCACAGCATCAGGCAGGGTCAGCTTCGAAATAGCAGTCACCACAAGCATAACATCCGCGCACGAGGAACGAAACGTATCTACTGAGATGATCCACTTTTAAAGAGTATCGTTACATTAATGAACGTTTTAAAAGCCTGCCGAGAATCTTAAAAAGCTGAGGATACCTTGCCTTCCTTCGTCGTTGGTATACAAGCCACCGTCACTGCTGTTACTGACGCTGCTAGTCTCACTGGGACGAGAGAGACAGAAAAACAGACAAGACGGTCAAGAGAAATAAATTTAGAATTTACAGTGATTAGCGGAGGCTTGCTCACATGAATAAGCCACTTTTAAAATGATCAAAAACGCTAACAGGATGCTAAAGGAGGTGTATATATAGGCAGGCAGAAAGACTTTGTCATTATTAAATTCTAAATTGCCTGCAGATTGTGTTTATCAAGCTATAATACAGCATGATTTTTCCCAGACCTTGAACCAACAACCTTCCAGTCAGATGTACAGCCCATACTACAGAACCTATAGTTTAGTGCCGGTCTGAGAAAAATGACCCTGAATAATCGAACACTTCCCTCACCGCGGACCCTGCCCCCGCACGTGTGGCATCTTGAGCGTTACCGTATCGACCCAATGAATATTTTAATGTTGGCCGAAGCTTGAAACTCCGGTGGGATTGTTAGGGAAACGCAGGGGAACAGTAATGAAAATATGTCGGCCCTGCAGCTTATAAATCTCACGCCGTGACAGTTAGGCCAGCAGCATTTAATGTCCTTCTTCGTGGGGTACAGGAAGAGAGAATCCATCAGGCAGGTCCCCACACCGCCTGACAGATCAGAGTGCGTTTCGCCACAAAGGCTGGCAGGGGAGCAGACGCTCTACATCATGGGGGTTACTTACATCCACTCATCTAAAAGGAGAAATAGCTCAGCAGGCAGACAAAGACGCACAGGACTCAGATTATTCTGCAAACGTTTAACTCAGAAGACACATATTAATCCCTCCTTAGCCTGAGGAAATCCCCTTTTTCTTAAGCTTCATTACTTTATGGGAGTAGAGTATAATTTGAGGCCCAAACTCCTTTCCTCTGCCTAGACGGGCACTTGTAGCAATGGATGAGCTGGCCCTACGTGTCACCTGCAGGCATGGTTTTCCAGGAAGCACATAGCAGGAAGGGGCCAGCCCATTTCCACACACTCCCCTTCATAGTGATACTTCCAAAGCAATTAACAAGCCAACCAGCTCGTCGGAGGGGCCCGGTAGGATGGCCCCGCCAGTAGAGTGTCCCCCGTATTTCCATTGGCCCCCACAGTCGCCGGAGGGTGGCCAATTTGGCCGATGGCCGTCAGTGGTCGTATGTATCATGGGCTTTGGATGGCTAACCTTTTTGACCGCTGTCAAACGCTCGGGCAGAGCGCCCAACAACAGAAAACAAAGACGCAGGCCGATGACTGATGATATGAGGGGGAAGTGAAAGATGGGTCAGGGTGCTAGACGCACTCTCACAAAGTGTGACATCGGCAGTCTGACCAGGGGAATCTCCAGCGTTACTAATCAAGTATTCTGCTAATTTTTCATCTGATCTCAATAAATACACAGAGAACGCACGATGACCCCAATGAAACACGCCTAATTAAGCAACAACAACATGTATACAATTACAGACAATTAAAGTAGCCTAGATAACGGCCCAACATTACAAGCATGATAAAAGACATCCGTCTGAAAAGTAAGAATGGTCCCTTTAGGGTTTTTGGAAAATCCAAGTTATGTATGACTATGTGAGACTCCAGAAGCAAGCTAAAAAGTTAGCGTTTCAATTAAAAGAACCTCATTTTAAAGTTTGGAAAATAAGATAATACAAATGAGGAAATACCCAGAGGAACAAATAAAAACGTTTCTTAAAAATTACAGTATAAAATCAACATATTAAATTAAAGAGGAATTCAAAATCAATTCAAATTCATTTGATTAAACCCTAGAGCAGGTATACCTACCCTTAGTTTCCCAAAAACCTAACATGTAAAAATCAGATTTTTAAATAGTTTTAGAGGATTTATACTGAAAGAACAACAAACACTGAAATTTCTCTCAAGGAGAGCAAGACGGAGTAGACAAAGAAGCTTTCCTGTACTTGTACTTGAGCAAATAAAGAATCATTTCATTTTTCATTTGCAGTCATTCCTATTATCACCAGCCCCTAAGGCTTGTGTACCTGGCTGCCTTCTGAAAATGATACTACTTATTGAACACTGACTACCTTCACTAATGACAGGTGTATCCCATCTAGCATCAAAATCTGTTCCCTATGAACCTCTGTATCGGGGGATATCCGCAAACCACCATGTTTCAGCACAGGCTCTTTCGGGAAAGAGCAAACAAGCTGACAAAGGGCAGCGATCTGAGCAGTAAAGCAAAACCTATATGAATTTTTGCTTTAAGAAACATGCTTCTGAAGCTGCCGAGCGCTTTGCGCCTAAGAACATGGGAAAACAACTTCAAAACATCAATAGCTTTAAGCTCACAAGAAGGACCAACAAAGAGATAGGGCAGCAGGAAACACAGCTTATGGAGAAGTATCACAACCCATCAATACACTACCCAGCATATTAAAGCGAGCTGGCAATATTTGATTTTCAGAAGTCAAGAGGATTCATTTGACAATCATCTTGGGATTAAAATCAGGCATGTGGCGTGAGCAAAATAGACAGAATAAAGACTGCCTTGGTAATATGCCAGCACAATATACAATGTTAATATCGACACTGCATGTTACGCACATGCACTTGTCACATCATAAGGACTGCGATAGCCAGCTGGATTGAGACCATCAATGAGTTATGCTAAAACATTTTTACTGTTATAAACTTAGCAAGTTTTCCAATTTTAATTATGGTTTCTTTTCAACATTATCTAGTATAGAATTTTTTTAAAGAAATCAGTCTAAAGCTTTCTGCGGCTATTTTGCATGAGCACTGTACGCGCTCTACAAGCCAATTATAATCATTTTCATCCTTGCCGTTGGACTCACTCATAGACTGTGTGGTGCGTTTGTGAGAAATTTAACATTAATGAGCAAGACGGAGAAAAGCAAGCAAGAACTGGTCACCAAAAGACATTTGTCTTCCAGAGAAAGGAAACATTTTGGATTCCATAAAGACGATATTGAGCAAAATCAAGTGATTTGTAGGCAGTGTCTGGTGTCTGCTGGCACAACTCAGGGCAACACTACCAACTTATCTGGCAGACTATATTGGTAAATAAGTTCCATTTACCTATTGTGTATTTTGGGCAAATTTTCAACTGTTTATTTTATAAATATTGCAATATTTATCACTACTATTTTGAATGTGAATTTCTCCCAATATCGTTTAACCCTACTTGGGAATATATTAACCCTGTGAGTGTTAATTCTGATCCTGGGTGCACACACTGTGCGAGGCCTCTTCAGGTCCCGTTAAATGGCTCACATCCCGAGCAGTGAAACAGAATGCTAAATTAGTTCAATTACCGTAATAATTAGTTCAATCGACTTCTTAAGCGATCAGGTAGTGCGACAAATCATTGCCTGCCAGGACCCAGGGTTGAGAACTACTGCCCGAAAATGATTAATTAAACTTTTCCAGAGTCATTAGATAGTGCGTAATAATCATCA
Source organism: Hyperopisus bebe (assembly GCA_026777045.1). Taxonomy (NCBI): domain Eukaryota; kingdom Metazoa; phylum Chordata; class Actinopteri; order Osteoglossiformes; family Mormyridae; genus Hyperopisus; species Hyperopisus bebe. The sequence continues at coordinate 19,292,722 of JAODJW010000039.1, read as the reverse complement.
TAATGTGAGATCCTGATCTGTTTACAGCAGAAGGAATTTCTTGCTCCTCTCAAAATAAAAAAATAAAAAAACCTAAATAGGAGTAGCCACCTGTCACTCATCTCCTCATCTGATCCCTTGTGCTCCTCATAGTCCATCTTGTCCTTGCCTACTTGGCTGGACTCCTCACTTTCCACTACGACACCTTCATCAGTCGCCTCCACCCCCTGCCTGCTGGTGGTCAGCTTCCTCTTCTTAACCCTGCTTTTCCCAGGTTCGGGCCCCTTAGCCTCTGGGTTCAGGCCCATCTCTCTGGCACTGGCGTGCGGCTTGGGGAGAGGTGGGGCGAGCATGCCAGAGACCTCCAACGGCGGGTCTACAGCCATGCGCTTCACTTTCCTCCGCCTGCGCAGGCTGCGGCTGCCCAGCCCCTCTGCCCCCTGGAGGTCATCATGCCACAGGGCTCGCCTTCCATCCAGGGCCAGGGGAAGCCGGCGCTTGGGGCCCAAGAGCTGATCGTCGGAGTCACTGTTGTCACGGGCATGGCTGCTGGTGGTTCGGTGTTCCCGGTGGTCTTCCAGGCTAGACTCTGAGCCTTCACTCAGCGGATGGCAGGACTCCCACGGCGGGTGGGCGTTGTCCGAGCGCCGTTTACGGCCACGCCTCTTGCGCGCCTGCCTCTTCAGCAGGCACCCCACTGCCAGGGCGTGGTCCCCTCCATCCCCACAACCCCCACGGGGTTGCTCAGAACTCTCCTCCAGTGCTGACACCAGGTCGTGGACCAGCTCGTCCATCGTCCTGCGGAAGTGCCTGAGCAAAACACAAACGTGACAAAAACATATTATAAACACTGCACCTTCAGGACCAATATTTGTATTAAACGGACTTACAAGTGGCTACTAGAAAACAACTAACATCCAAAAGGTTTCTCAAAGGGGCTCCTACTTGAAAAAGAGAATGCTAAGCATGTTTTGTGGCAAACGAGTTGTTCCACTCTTGGCCGCAGACAATTTCGCAAAGGCTCATGTCACATTCTTCTTTCCAAGCCTGGACATAGAAGGAAAACTATTCCCTGGCCTCAAAGCCTGAGAAGCCACGCAATTCCCAACCTCACCCTAAAAAAATATAGAATGAAACAGGTGGAGGTGTTCAGACCAGAAACATCACCTTCCATTTTCTCCAAGAAAACAGGTCACACATAACAGGCTATAATCATAGTACACCGGTTACATAGTGCTCATCAAATTCACAACTGGTGACCTTAAGATACCCTCTTAACCCAGGTTATAATGCTTGAATAGATCACAGCAGGCCACGTCAGAGCTCTGGTTAACAAACATCTCAAGCACTGCATTCATCAGTAGGGGCATAATTTTCTTTGAACTAAAAATAAAAACACATTTAGCTTGCGCTTTCCATTAATACCATCCTCTCTAATTATTTAAAAGCATGCCCTCCTGTATTTTGTTACAGTTGTATACGGGTATACAGGTAACGAGTATACAGAAATGTGTTTGATAAAGAAGACTCATAATACTAACCTATTGGTGTCCCTTTTAATTTCCAATATCTGACCCTAAGGAACTAGACTGGGTTATGATTTATGTACTTATCATTAAACAGCACGTATTTGACAGGCAGGTAACGTCCATAATATTATTGTTTGCACTTTGTAACTAGCAACCACTCTTCCTGATAAACAATGACTCTTCACTAGATAGACAACACTGTATTTCTGTCAGGCGGTTTAGTTTCTCATTCTCGTTTTACACGGCTGGTAATAAAAATATACATTATACTGATGTACGACTTCACATTCTATGCAGTGACAATTAAACACCATTCCAACGAAAGCTTGAAAGATAATAGTGCGGTGGGTTTCATCCTTGGTAAAGGAAGTCTAACTAGCGAGACAGCTAACCGGCTAGCTTCACTTAAAAAGCATAAAATACTGGGGTAACCAGACGCTAAACTGTCAGTGCGCTTCAGATTACTGAACCTTTTCTATGAAAAACGTGTCGAGGCAAAATAAGAAGACATAACGCGTTGTCGTGTAGCTTCAGGGAGATGGGGTGCTTTTCACGTAAGAACGCCGGTAAGTCAAACATGGCTAGGCTAGGCTAGGCTAAGCTAAGCTACGCTAAGGTAGGCACTAGCCGGCTAACCGGCCGTTAGCCAGCGTCTCCTCCGAGCACCAGTGCCGACTTACCAGCTGGTTCTCGCTTTAACGAAGTTCTGTGCGTCGGCTGCGCGGAACATTAAAAAAACCTCCCACAGGAAAAGGCTCAACTAGTTACTTTCAAATTACCACTGAAGGTGGTGGAAGGTGGGACGCATCAGGGAGCCACCATTTCAATAAAAAAAGGCACAGGAAACCAAACAGCCGTACAGGATGTAGGTAGGTGGCTGGCTGGCGAGGCGCGAGCCGGCGGACTGGAGAGGCACTACAGCGCACGGGCTCGGCGTTCCCATTGCGTTTCCGTATATTTAAAACCCATCTTTTGTATTTTATAAATAAATAATTCAATTATTGTACATGTTCTCATTTTGGCCTCGGCTACGTATCTTTTGTAACTGAAGTTTGTCAAATAGGAAAAACGGCATAACTCGGCGCATGGCACTTAGTTGGAGAAATTCAGGCATATTTAATTTTATGAAACATACTTGCATTCCTTTTTTGATGTTTATGTGATCTGAGTTGAATATTATTGTGATAATTTGCATGTCACTTGTCAAGTTCATGATTGCTTGCATATCGGTTCTTCGGTGATTTCCATATGCCTTCATGTGATCTTGATGGTCGGTACATTCAAGCACCGAAACCAAACTCAACGGCACTCTCTGTGCAATGCAGAAATGGGCTTTTGACTTTCCCTCGCACTAATTTACCGAATAATACACTGTAATCAATCCATTTTCCCTTTTGTCCAAATCACCGGAGTGCCGGGAATGGGCAGATGTATACTAATCTGACCTTGGTGCTTTAACACCTGCTAAAGGAATTAAGTGTGAAGGTTAAAATCTAAAGATGCAAAAAACCATATGGACACTTATTAATTTTACTTTTCACCCATATGGTTTTTTATTGAATGATAATATAGTTTGTTTTCCCCATCATCATATTACCCAATAACCGTATAATTTTAAAAAAATATTCTTTAAAGAGAAAGTTAACATGTGAAAAGGAGTCGTTAATTACCTTTTGGTAAATGAAAATTAATAATTGCGAGTAATTAAATATATTCCAATTTAAAACTGTACTTACCTTTTATTGCCTTTTAATGCCCACTATTATGTACTTTATTAGTAAAAAAATAACATCTGCATGGACACTTGTGCTAACCTATGTTTTTTGCATATAGGCTACTCGACCATGCGTAAAAAGCGTTGAGATTGTGTTTTCAAGGTGAACTTGTCTGACATTGACATGGCTGTAGGTGACATTATTTGATGGTTTATTGTTTAGTCATTTCTGTTCTGGGTACGCATTAAAAATCCAGTTAGATCAGCTCTGGGACAGTTAATTGAACTCGGTTCGTGAATAAGGAAAGCGCCGCTGTGGTCTCTCGGCTTCAGAACGGTGACCCTTATCATTGTTCTTTTTGGACGTGATCCCCATTGTAAACCTTTACACCGCACTGGATACGGCCATTAAAATGTGCCTATGTAGAATTCAACGTTAAACAGCTAGAGAAGTGAACTAATTTCCCTTTGAATTATTCAATTGACCGAATTAAACCAGCCATTCAGGTGACATAGAAATTGATTGTTTGGTACGACTAATTTTAGGCTGCTCTCATCTGCGCCTAGGTCTGAATAACTGCCCCGATGCTTACAATGACAAAACTGTCCATCACTCGCTATTGCTTTTAAATATGAGCCTTTTTAAGGATTTATCGAGATCGCTCAATATATCACCCGTGTTTATTATTGATTGTTGACCTTTATAACTGACTCCAGATTATAGTTTTTTTATTTTTTTATTTTCTGGGATAACCTGGCAGTGTAAATTCTCATTATGTTCGCACAAACCGCAGGGTCGCAACATTAACATCGTAATGCGTGATTTATGGGCACTCTCTTCACAATTAGTCTAGCATATTGTGCGGTTTAATTTGTTTCGTATTTGTTCACGTATTATCTGACAGCTTTTCCCCTCGGAACAGCATTTTCCTTTAACACACTTTGTAATAACTGAAACTGTCGACAAATATTTCCCCCATTAAGATAAATACATAAATGACATTTAATTTTTTTAAGCGATCTTCAACAACTGAATATGCTGTTTAACCACACGGGAAAAAATAAGTACTGACAATTTCATTTGGGGGTGGGGGGGTCGGAGGGGGTGATTAGTAATAAAGTGTTTAACGAGTAGGCCTATGGCTGCTGGCTGAAACAGCAAACCAGCTTGAATTAACTTGCAGGGGTAGCTATAATATCCGCAGCTGATTAGCAACCATTTTTCTATTTTGTTTCCAGCGGAAGGAAATTGAATGTGGAAGATCTCAGAAAACGCCCGCTTGTGACAGCATGTTACCACCCGCAATCACCTAAACAGCAGGGTAATTATTTGCTGAGAGAGATTTTTTTATATATATAAATCCCTTGGTAGGACAATGTCCTTATAATTATGATGTAATGCGCTGGTCAGTGTTGATTCAGCAGCTCCTATTTCAGCATATAATTCATGTACCATGTCTCCTTCATGCCTGTACGGTCGCTACATCTTTCTTGTCTCGCGATGACATTACCCATGTCCTTCCTGTGCTCCCGTGTCTATACACTTGGCTATGGACTGCTGCGTGCCATGTTGCTAGTACTGTAATATGCCCCCATTTCTATATGATCAGCAATGTTTTAGGTGCGAAGGCAGCAGTGTATTTTAAATCATTAGCATTATTTGCAGTCACGTGTATGGAATGTAAACAGTAATCTGTAAATTGGGTCAAGAGCATGCCATCTGATGATTAAATAAATGATCATTAAATAAAGGCAGTTTTAAAATATGATCCACTGCATTATCAGAAATAATTATTCTCAATGATTGCAGCTCTGCACATCCATCCATCATCCAGCTTCTTATCCGTTACAGGCACACGGGGGTGGCTTTGAACCTATCCTCACAGCATATAGCACAAGACAATGGTGGCAGCCATTGCAGAGCACATGGAGGCTATATGCATACAGCCACTCCCAAACACGTACTATGGGTAATTTAGAGCAAGTAAGTCACCTCACTGCATGCCTTTGAACCGTGGAAGGAAAGTGCAGAGATAATATACAAACTTCACACACAGGGCAGAGGGAATTCAAACCACCAAATAGTTGTGGATAGTTCAGGTCCAGAAAGTAAAAATCCAGACCTAGATTTTGTTTCAACCAACCAGTTGAGTACTCTGTTACTGTTAGTCTTTATACTTAACTGGTTGGTTGAAACAAAATCTATAGGTCTGAAATTTTACTTTCTGGATCTCAACTATCTACCTCTGCTGCCAACCCTGAGGTATGAGGTGGCAGTGTTAGCCATGGGCATCATTAGGGCTGATCGTCATATTAAGCCTACCTTGAATATTTTAGCCCCGATGCCAATCTTCCTTCAAAAAAAAAGTCAAGCCCCAGGTAAACTTGACTCAGCCCCTAAACTTTTCAATAGCTAGAAACTCCCCTGGTCTTAACCAGTGAGCCACTATAGTGCCCTAGCATAAACAGTGTGTACGGTATATATGTATTTCTGTAAGATGTATTTTCAGTGTAACTAAAATAGTATATTGAGCTAATGTACTGAGATAATGTATAGCCTACAGTGTTTTAAATTATTGATTGAGAAAGATTAATGGCTATTATGAGCCAAATGTCTGGTGCGCTTCCAAACAGTTGCAAATGTTACTCTCCTCATCATTAAGGAATAATAATAATAATAATAATAGGCCTATGCAGCATATATGATGAATGAAGGGTTTTATGTCTGTAAGGTGCCAAATTGGCAGCTGGAGTGAATTATATGGGAAGAGTGAGGTCTGTCCGTGCCCAGGATGCCGCCTCCGCAGGCCCTTACCCCCCATGGTCATCAGGAGGCCGTCAGCCCCTGAGTCTCTGGGCGATGGCTCTGTCACCGGCACCACAGCCTCTGGTAGCCTAACAGTTACAGCTGTCATGGAGTCTGGGGGAGTTTCTACAGGGCCCCGGACACCTCTGAAGTCATTACATCTCCAGCAAAAAGACCGATTTTAAATGAGGAAGAGTTAAACAACTACGCTCTCTGGGGCTAAAATGCCATCACAGCCTTGCCTTGTGTGTGTTTGATTTAATTAACTAGTTCAAACATAATTATGTTTCTAGTTCATACAATTCATGTAATGTAAATGTTAGAACAATCTAAGCTGACAGTTCAGCATATGTTTAAACACATGCTTTAAAATCTTTTATCACTTCCACAGCCAAGTGTAAAAATGTCCCACTTTTAAATAATGATTCTCATTTTGGAATGAATTCTGAAAAGTATATGAAGAATATTTTGGCAATCCATGATCTATTATGCCGCAAGTCTCTTTAAATGGGAAACAACTACAATGATTAATTTACTAATAAAAAAAACAGGCATAAACATCCACAAACATTTTTGTAATAGTGCCAAAGTCCATTCTCTACTAGAAGCTATTGTTTTGTTTTGTTTTGTTTTTGACAAGAAGAGCCTAAATTGAACCATTATTAATTTATACGTCTCCCTGCAAACCGCAAGGTTAGCTTTCTGTCTTCTTTAACTGGTTATGGTCTAAGAGAGACCTCTCCTTTCCGTCCCGACTACCTCTCCATTTCGATAACCATCTCGCACAGATAGATGGATTATATCTTTCCTTTGGAAGGAGAGGGTTTTGGTCACCCTGGGTGTTGAACTTGCATTGATAGGATCAAGGACAAGGGTTAGCCCAGCAGAATAAATGAAGTGCTGCGATACCTCAAGGTCAAATAAAAAACACAACTCTCAGATCTTACGCAATAGTCCAGTCAGCACATGTTGACGCATGACAACTGCTCCATGCAGTTTTTGTAAAAACAAAATTTAAACTTAGATGTCTGTACAGGCCGACTTTAGTGAATGCTAAATACATGTCTGTTTGAAACGTAAAAATTCACTCTTGCATAATAGTAATAATAAGAATAGCTTACATTTACACATGTTAAGTTTCATTTATATAGCGTCTTTCACAATCCCAAGACTATTTTACAGGAGGGACTTTTTGTAAAAAGTTAATGAAAGAAAACAACCTTTTCAAGAAAACGTGAAGAGTATTACAGGAGATTTCTGACAAACAAATTTGTGAGACTGTTACCACCAAAAAGCATTTTATTCTATATGCCAGCCCCCTGGCCGGGACACTGACCTTCTAATTAATGAAATAAGGAATATCGCGTAAAGAAACCAAACCCGCATAGCATGTGGCTGGAATGCCGTGTCTCACATGATTATGTATTTTACATTACATTTATTTGTTATCACTTTTGTCCAAAGCAGCATACCATTGAGAAAGCAGGGTCAACAATTAGGGATTAAGGGCATTGCTCTAGATTTCCTATAGTGAAATCACTCCACATACCACTGGACTTGACCCAACAACCATCTAACCACAAGTGCAGAGCCCTAGCCTGCAGACCCCAGGTTAATTACATCATGGCAGGATCTACGTTTCTCTAGAGGGAGGGACGAAAGTGTTCAAGTTCTAGCATGTGAAAAACATATCCTCCTAAGCTCAAGTTAGCACTTCAGCTAACAGCCCACGGCTAAATGTATTTGTGTGGCTGATTTGGCATTCTCCCGTACCCATACAACCTTTCACACCTTGTACTGAGCACATACACCAATTTAAGAGACTTATAATTGAGCCTCAGGTATGGAGAGATTGATTGCGGAACCTTTTTCATCAGTAGGTAGAAATAGATAAATAAATAGAGCCGCCCGGTTACCTGCTGACTGTGTGTGTTTATACCGGGCGATACTGATTCAAAGGTACCCAGGTGCCCATACATCACGGCCCCGGCGCTATCAACCTATCATGTCGTTTAGCGATACATCAGCAGCAATTGCCTTCATTAATAATGCAGAGAAAAGGAGGCTTTGTAGGCTTTCAGCAGCCTGCCTGGGCATGGGGCTCATCAATAATGTGTCAGGCGGACACATGCGAAAGCAGGCAGCCTATCCCTGGCTGGTCCAGGACTGGTGGAGGCACAGGGAACTCAGGCTGGGCCCCTCCTCCCCACCCCACCCTCTTAGAGAGGAAGCTCAACTGCCGTTCCACCTCATCCTGGCTTCCTGGGTCTTCTCATCATTAGGACAGATATCGCCCCTGATTGTAATCACACAACGACAGAAAGTAGGTTCACAGGTTACCAGCTGGCTGTTAAGTTCAGTTAAGTTTAGGCCTACTATTTTCTCCATATACTGCTTTTCAGGCTTAAAAAGTAATCCGGCCAGTATATAACCCCTTTATAATTTGAAGGTTTATTAAAATTATATTGTAAACCACAAAGTGTCCCTTTTCAAAACTGCAAAACCCCATTTCAAAAACAGAAGACGAGAAGCAATCAGGGCAAATCTACAGTAGGCAATATGCTCGAAAAAGTATTATTATTATTATTGTTATCATCATCATCATCATCTCCACATAGCAATGCATTCAAATGAGCGGCCGGAACCTAAAATATAAATTGATATCATAAACAAAAATTAGACAGTGCTTATTGGACGGTTTAACTAGTAATGAAGTGCATTTGTCTGCGGCTGAGGAATACCCCGCTTTAGCTTATCGCCGAGGTTTAACTACCAGTCGTACACCCCCGACGTGACACACAATCCTGCCTTTTAATGAATCTCTCTGTCAGCCCTCGGCTTTTGCATTAACTGACAGGCACATAATGATGAATACGGCGATTCCCGGCTGCATTTTTGATTAGATCGCAGCATTCTCTGCCCATTTTTCTATCAATGTGCAACCTTAAGATGAGCAATTTCTAACACGTTGCAAGCCGAAGCTAGCATCTGGCGATTTATCTTATCTCTTAAAGATAAATGAAGCAGATGCAGGAGAAGCCTCAGATGGTCCGGTTGTTTTCTGACGTGTCGCTAATGGAGTCTGATGTCGCAAACACTGGATTAGATGTGTGTCCAACAATACAGGTGATTTTTGAAAGAAGAAAACAGGGAAAGCTTCTTAATAAGGAGGAGAAGAATTAACTTAGTGAACAAAAGAGTTGTTTGTGTGTGTGTGTGTGTGTGTGTGTGTGTGTGTTTTTTTTGCTATTTGTGGGTAAAAGATTGGAAAAAAAAAAAAGAAATAGCTCCAGAAAAACATACAGCTGCCACACACCATTTTCCCACCTGAATACCACTAAAAGCAGGTAAAGCACAGGAATATCTTTCCGAAATCATTTTTTGCCTTGAAATAAAAGATGGCTTCCCTCATGCAGTGTTTCTTAGCATCTCCAGCCGATGTGATTTAAAAGCTGCCTTACTTTTTTATTTTTCCTAACTGGTGAATCATTACATCATTTCGCTCTCTGTCTTCTCTTGACATTATTGTCCTCATCACCCGCTTTACCCGAACATAATTATTGTTTTACTTTATCGCTGACACAGGCTCACTGGTTCACCATGTTACTGACCTCGTGTTAAAGTGTAACATGCTCTGACGGGGTGGGAACGGGGCTGAGCCTCGATCTCCCCATGGCGATAGCCCCAAGCCCGATGGCGCCGCCCATTAGGTCGACGGGCGCTACTACAGCTTGACCTGGAAGGCCCAGTTCCCAACTGCAGTGATAATCACCACCAGCGCTACCCAAATAAGGCAGAGGGCTGTTCGCCGGGACTAACAAAGTGCAGCATGTGGCCGGGGTCTCACTGGGAACTCTCTTCTCTCCTTGGGCTGACCTTTCATCCATCACGGCTTTAAAGCAAAGCTGGATCGTAGCCATGGCTCTGGTGCTTTGGTGTTTATCACCCTCCTACCCCCAGTCTGATCCCTCTTCATCAACCTCTGTGCCCGTTAGGAGGCATTTCTCCTTTCATTTCTAATGCCTGGTGACCAGGAACAGGGAGGTGTGAACAATCTCTTCTGCTGCCTCTTCTTGCAGACCACAGACCAGCTGGTTGGGTCCCACATGCAAAGTTAACCTGCTCCTATACCTCCGTGAGTAGTACTGTACACTGCCACTACAAGGGTTATGGGTTCAAATCCCCAGGAGGGTCCTTGACTATAATACATTCCCTGTATTATCAGTTTCTCTGGATAAAAACATCAGATGAATTATTGATAAATTAGATTATTATAAACCTAGTAAGGAGAGCTGACTAGGACATCAGAGGAGTCTGGAACGGTGTCTTGTTGAGCCCACATTATGGACCAGGATGGAGAGAAATTGGCTAGAGATGGGAAACATAAGACTCATTGTGGGTGGAGGGATGGGGGGGGATATTGCATAGTGTCATTCACTTCCTTTTTCCAACACTCTTCCATTGATTATTGGTCCCCATCGATGTAAACCAACCAAAAGCATGGAAGCCTGTATTTATTCCATCACTGTAATTAAGTATAACAAAGACCACCGTTGGAGAATGTACAAGCAGGAAAGCTAACAGGTAAAATCACGTTCTCCTTGGTCCAGATGATCCTATGACTTCTGTATCACAGTTACTAAAATTCTATTTAAATGGGAAAAAAAAATGTTAGCAAGTTTGACTGGTGATCACACATCGTGGTCGAACAAGCCAGCTACAGTTTTGTTGACAAATGAAAATGTTGAAGCATTGGAATTAGGCTTTGATTTATCTGGGCGCATGGTCGCTGTGATAGGGGCATTCATGGTGCCCATATGCAGATAAATCTGCTCTCCTCTCCACATTTTTTTATTTTATCTTGCTTTTATTGTTGTGCAGGAGAATTGCTTCCTTATTGACTTTGAAGTAAAGGTCGCCGTTTCTCTGAATTTTGGATGGTTGGTGGTTTAAATTAATTATAAGTCACTGATATAAGTCG
>JAODJW010000039.1:19243827-19259068 GCA_026777045.1 Hyperopisus bebe | reverse complement strand
GCAACTAGAGGAGGTGGGAAGAACTAATCAGATGTCTTGATCCTGCCTCCTCTAGTTGCTTGGACCCACCTCCTCTGCAATCTGATTGGTTATTTCCCTGAGCCAATCAATGTTCCTTCTGCCCTCAGAACATTTTTGTTTAAGTAAAACTCTCACAAGCAAGGTTTTCTGCAAACATTTCAAATGAAACTGCCTTTAAAAAGCACTTTTACACATGTCTTAGTAAGCAAGAACCCAGTGGATGTAATTTTGGCAAGTTCATTTAGGACGTTTTTCCACCGCACCAGGTACCGTACTTTCAGTACTTCTATAAAGTACCAAAACTATGGTACTTCTTTTGTGTCGGTTTTCCACTGGCATAAAAACTGGTACCGGTGCCTAATGACATCATCAGTGACCGCCCCTGACTGACATCATCACAAAGCGTGGCGCAATATTTCTTTTGCTGAATTCAAACATGCTATTATGATCCTTCACTTTCCTGTAGTCCGGCTTAAGTTTTTTGATTTTCAGGCGGCATTGTTTGCTGTTTCACGTGTGCCCCATTTCTTCCAAGCGGCTTGCTATTACGGCAAATACTTTTTTATTTCGAGTCGTGCCATCCAAATCCCGCTGGATCTGTTCATCGGACCATATGGCGATTGAAGCCTGTGTTTCCTCATTTGTCCCTCCTTCCATTTTATTTTTTTTATATTTTTGTTTCTACTGCTTTTTATTTTGTTTCTCGCTGTTTGCTGTGTGTTTCAAAACATGGCGGTTGTATTTTGTGTTTCAGCGGCAGGCTATTTGCATAACCAATTGACAGCAAATACGTTTGCAAGTCCCACCCCAAAGTACTGAAGTACCAAAGAAGTACCCCAGCTGGTTTGGCACTTTCGGTACTGGAACTTTCGGTACTGGTACTCAACTGGAAGCCAATGGAATAGCGAAAGTACCAAAAGTACTGTACTTTGTGTGGTGGAAAAGCGCCCTTAGAAGTACAAACAGTATTTCTAAAAAGAAAAAAAAACAGTAATAAGAACATATCATGGAGACTTCTTTCAAAACTAATTTCGTAGGAAAAACGCAACGGCAAACTTTGATCTTTCTGAGAGGATTTAAGAGGATTTGACCCTAGAGGCCAAAGAATATACAAGAATGTTCATTATCTTTCTGCTGTGAATCATCGTAATGGTGTGATCTTAAAGTGTGAAAAACAGTGAGTAAACTGTGAGTAACACATCACTTTCATATTCCACAATCCAAGCCTAAATAGAAAATACTATTGTCATATTGGGCCCAAATTAGCAGCGCCTGGGTTACACAAGTGTCTTTACTAGCATTAGTCCAACACAGTTATCCTCTCCAATGCCCAAGTCATTTAAAAGCCGCTCGGCGTGTCATTCATTCAAAGTGAGGGATGCAGTGTTAGATTGCAGTGTGAAGAATCATTAATATGTACATAAAAATACGCTAAGAAACCTATATCATAATGGGCTCAGGAACTTTCATAATCATCTTTCATAAACAGCACTTACGTCCTCAGGTGTTAAAGATTTGATTTCACAAACAAATAATAGTTTGATAAAACAACACTAAATATACTTGAGCTCGTTCCCGCATTCAAAATGAAATTTTGTCCCAAGCTGCATTCCAGTGCAGCGAGTCCCATAGGAATGCAGAACTTTACTTTGTTTGTCCCAAGCTGCATTCCAGTGCAGCGAGTCCCACGGGAATGCAGAACTTTACTTTGTTTGTCCCAAGCTGCATTCCACTGCAGCGAGTCCCATGGGAATGCAGAACTTTACTTTGGAGGAGTCCCACTGTTGCTGTAGATGGTTTGCTCGCACGCTTTCACTTTGCACACAAGCAGATCCATTTCCACTGCAGGGAAGTGTTTTTTTCTACCGCCACCTTTACAATAGCATTTAAGAGTACAACTGGCTCTTAAAGGGACTGGGAGGTGACACGCCACAAACCCATGACTAATTACAAGACTTAGTACAGCCCTTTTGGACCATGCGCCTGGCACTGCAACAATTTTTCCGCCGTTAAACAAGCGAAAGTGGGTTGGCCACGTCCTAAAATAAGGCCCATTATGTTTAAATCTAGAAAATCGTGTAGATCAGAGATTCCCAAACCCCAGTCCGCTTAGAACACTGGGGGTTTTGTGGAGGGGTTGGTTACAATTAAACTCAAGATTTTCTATTCTTTTACAACCCCGTATGTTAGTGTGTTTTGTTTTCATATGGAAAAAAAAATGATTAAACTTACAAAATCGCTGTTCAATGTACCAATGTATCAAACCTTATGTTAGTGTGTTTTGTCTTCTTAAACCCACAGTAATGAAACGTGCTATTCATTATTCATTAGCCCCCTCCTTAGTGATTCTGTCACCTTGCTGCCTAATTTCTTCCCTCTGCTCTTTGTTTTTTACCACCCAAACTATTGCCTTGAGATGCCTGCTGCTGCAGAAACAGGGAAGAGACGTTTGCAGAGGGTCTGGGCGCGGCGTGTGCTAACTGACTGACTTGTTAGACCAGCACTGTCCAATTTGTTGAGGGTGTCCCATTTGATAAAGGCAAGGGTGCCTTCTGCTGCTCACCTCCACCATCAATCACATTGATAAGTCCCAGAAAGGCAACATATTGCCTGGGCACGCGGTGGGGAGGGAGATAAATTCTGCCACCATCCTGCTGTCTTCCCGCCTAAATGTCTTGTTCTTGTGTAGTGTTGGTGGAGGGGCCAGGTCACCAGGGAGGAGGTGAAGGGGAGGGACCTGGGAGAAACAGAGGGGGGTATTTGTTGGGGTCGATTTAAGGTTGTTTTTCCTCTTTTTTTGTTATCAAACTCTGTTTTCTCTGTGTTAACTTCACGACAAAATGAATGAAACACAAGTCACATACAGACGGCTTTTATTATTCATCTGACAAGTGTTCTAAAGCAATTCACAACGATATAGTGAAATAGGGCTACATTTCAATATTTTATTGTAGCAAGAATTAAAAAAAAAAAAACATTTTACCTAAGCAAAAACACACAGGAAGGTCATGGACGGTAGAGCCTAAAACATTATAACATAATTAATCACTTCCAATTAATTATATATAAATGTAATTTATAATAATAACAACAATAACAATATTACTGTATTATCATTTATTTTCACTATTATCATAATAAACTACAACTATAATAGTATAAGTCATTATAATTTATTATTATTATTATTATTACTAGGTTCTTAGTATTATATGCTATTAAAAATTCCTTAGTTAGCATTCAGTTTTAAACTTCCAGTTAAGTAGATATATATTTTACTAATTCCATACAATTAAAGTTACCTTTGTGAAATGGTACCATATTGGTAAATCACTTTCAAAGATTACATGCACATGCTGATAGCAAGAAACAGACCACGTAGTTAAACCTTTTTAAAGTCAACTACATCCTCAAATGTCAAGGCACTAGATGGGCTCCCTTCAAAATGACACTAAGCAAACCGCGTACTAGCTGTTTGTATTGTCTCTTGTGCTGCGTGTCTTCAGCCCCTTACAGATGTGCACAATCACACAGTAAAGACAAACATTGCTCTCTCAGCGATTAAACCCCGGAAAACCAAAGTTCCAGCTTAGAGTAGATAATAACATACATAATTACGTAAATGAGTTACTAACGTATATGCCTGTGTGTGTGTGTGTAGTGATGGGCTCCACTCTCCCTTTACTAAGTAGGAACTTAAGGTTTTAAAAAACCCTTTGTGTTTCTGACTGTCCCTGCAGTGATACTGTAGCGATGGTAATAGATTCGGTGTTGTTGGCTCAGGGGCCGTGGGGTCACCATAAGCTCCTTAATGGGCTGTGAAATATCTCTAAGTGCCTAAACCTCCCCTGATCACATGGTCCAACCCAGACTTTCACTCCTGAGGGCCGTCTTATTGGAAGGGGGGAGTGACGCAGCTGGATTGAATTCTAATTCCTAAAGCTGCGATAAACAACAATGGTGTAATAAGCTAACCAGAGGGGCGACAAATCATGGGAAGGCTGCCCAGAATCATATTGGTTCATCAGAGCACAAAATTAAGAAAAAACGCTTATAGTAATAGCATCGTTGATGCCTTGAATTTCTAGCAACTTGCTCAACTTATAAAATGCACAACATGAATTATTTAGTTGGCATTTTTAACCTTACATGTTTGGGGCCATCCTTGGCCCCCTTTTTTTCTTCAGAGGTAGCTAAACCGTTTAAGATCAGACTTGCTACATTTTCTTTACTGTATGTCATGCGTGTACGTGATGTTTAGATGGTTCAGTAAGTCAAATGCAGTCAGCTTTCATCTTCGCCGTGGAACCAGACATTCTTTGAATGAAAAACAGCATTGATGATAGAAGCAAGGCTCTCAGTCCCCAGGTAGGCAGGTTGATTATGCTGTCATTCAGCAACAGGTTTAAACTCTTCCTCACTTCTCATTGGATAATTCATTGTTGGAGCTCAAATCTCGTTTCTCCTGTAAGGAAATTGCTGGTGATGAAGCAGAATGCCAAGTGCTAATACAGCCACCTCTGCATAGAGCATAAACAGCGATTCATTTCAGTCGATAAATAATGTTTTGCAGACTATAACAAAAGTGGGCCAATTACTTTCCCATTTTTCCTGCCAAATGAGCTGGTAAGAAAAAAACAGGGATTCAGTCATGTAAATCAGTCTTCATTTTCCCCCCGCCATTAAAAGAATACCACTCAGCCTCTCCACGTCTCATTTCATTTTTGTTTCCCTTATATTTTTTTTTCCGATCACTCGTTCAGAAATATCTGACTAGCTGTCCGCCCAGCCTCGTCCTGACAAACAATTCAGCAGTTCAGCAGCAGAAGATTAGAAAAGTCTCAACCAACCATATGCCCATTCACAAAGTGGCAAATGGCTAAAAATGTCTGATTTCAGCCCTGATACCCCCATGAAAAATGTAAATGGATGTTACGGGGGTGAAAGTTATTCACCAGATCCTGGGGGTGAGCAGAACCACCAAGCTTTTTTTGTTATAGGATAAACACCCTTAGTGAAAAAATAAAATTAAAACAAAATAGAAAATGGTTTCCTTGGTGGGTGACGTTTGGGGGAGGCAGGGGGCACAATAGCTCTTTTGGGGGGGCATGTCCGCAGTTGCCTCCCCATGCCACCTACCCTAACTTATCAGGAGTGCATGTGAGTGGTGATTACATTGTACTATGTAGATTAAGACAATAAAACTTTAAAATGCGAAAAAGTAAATGATGCACTGGATGAGCAGTTATGGAAGCTGGATGGATGTCTGGACCACACTTTGGAAACAATCTGTTTCCATTCCTGTCCGATGAAAACCAGCCATCCCATAGTAGCGATGCCGTCTACGCGCGTGCGTGTGGGGCGCGAGATGCCGACGGCAGCGCGCGAGCAGCCTTTGAACTCTGCACGAATTTACCCCGCGATTAATCACCTCGTAAAAAGCTGACGCTGCGCAAGCTGGTGCTGCCCAGTCAGCCGCGGGCGAAGGGCGGATGCGCCGAAAAGCTCAGCCGCTTCCAAATGAAGGGCACGTGGGCCTTTTATTAGAACCGGGGGCCCGTTAAAAGCCGTCCTGCTAACCTCCGCGTGCGGCCGGAGAGGACGAGGCTGCTCGCCGTCTGTTGCATCTCCTGATGAAGTATCTGTTAGCTTCATTCACGAGCATGCGTTTCCATTTTGACTTGTGACACACGCCGAATAAAAAGAAAATAAATATATAGAGTGAATAAATATTTGGAATAATTGCTCAGAACTAAGGATAAATATTTATTCATAATAAATGCTCATTTCTCTTATTTGGTAATAATAAGAATAGTTATTCAAATATGGCCGATTCGTCGCGTGTGCACGGCCTTTCCATTTACTTCCAGAGGTGAAATCAACCAAGCCAGGGATTAATGGGATCAGTGGCGGAAATGGGAATCCCGTCGGATCGGCAGTGCCGGGCATTTGCGCAGCGGAGAAGCGGGAGAGCAGGGAGGGCTGAGGGGCGCAGGAGTGTGCGATCCGAACCTCGAAACGTGGCCGCTCTGCCCGGGTCCCCACGGTGGCAGGAGCCATTCAGAGAAACAGGGGTGGGATGTTCACCTTAGGAAAACCGCTCCATGCACTTCGGAATTAAACAGGCTGTCAGTCAGTCACGTTTTAACTCCCCTCCCTCGTCGATTCTCATTAATTCATCTAAACTGGCTACTGTTTCTGTTTATTTATCAGGTTTAAAGGGTTCCTCTCTGTCGCCCCAGTAGGAATTGTTGTTTTGTGCGAAACTACTATAGCGTTTTCCAGTCGAGATTTTACTAATGCACAGATAACAACAATAGATAAACTGTGGAAAAACAAGACATCAAGTAAAACACAAAGGAAAGTGGCTGTAGGACACGATCATTTTGAAGAGCCAATTACATGAATGACAGTAATTTGAAAAAAAAAATAAAAAACAAGATTTTCTTCATGCAAAACAATTTAAATAACGTTATGTAGTTTAAGGCTATATAGCACAGATTTGGTATAATCAAGATATTTTGCAGCCTGTGAAATGCTACAGATCTTTGCATTTATTTTTTTAATACTTAAAACATATATTTACTGCATGTGTAACATTATCTGACCCAGACACTTTTTTCATTAACTGACATAAATGTGGCATTTTGGGTGTCGGTCACATTTATGTCTCCTGACAAAGATGCTGATTTAAAATTTTCTAACGCGTCGTATAAGTAGCTACACCAAGCCGTAAGAGATTTTATCTGCTGAAACGCTTTCTGTTCCACTGCATTTGTCTTAAACGGCTTGATTCCTCACGCATTTTACATATTAAACGCACTTCTCTCTGTGGACACTGAAATCAAACGTTTTATCTTGTCAGATTACCATCTAAATGACTTAATTACAATAACACACTTTATCATGGCATTTAATGGAGCAAAATTACCCAGGCATATATTACGAAATAAGCAGTTAACTAATCTTTAGAGAGGAACACCACAGTCAATTTTACTCCCTCATTTGTGAAAGGCATGAGTAATTTCGGCTATATCTCCGGGGAATGTGTACAATAATCATATCTAATATACATAATGACATTAGATGCACAATTGCTGAATTGCGCTTTTTTTCCCTTTACTTAAAGATCCTTATACATTCATCGTCACCAATCAGCATTCGGTATTTGTTAATCAATGTAGCCTTCATGAAGACAAATCCTGGTAGATGCATAGCTTTTGTAGGAGTTGGTTGCTTTTTAAATGAAAGGATAAAACCACTTAGTAGCGTCTGTAAGAACGTCCTGCCGAGACCTTAACCCAAATGGCAGCGCGCAGCGTCGTTCATTAAAGCGGCCCCCGGTTAGGATTCCCAGCCCGTCGCCTTTACCTGGAGTCTTCAAGGACGCGAGCTTGACATCGTTTGTCTGGCGGAGAGTCGCGTGGCTCGGGGCCGCAGCGCCGCCACGTGCGATTTCCCGTGTCTGTGTAAATTAAAGCTGACAAGATGCCCCCACCCCCCAAGCGCTACTTGATGACTCTAGAAATGCCAAGATACGGCCATAAAAAATGCCACCCGTTTGGGTTTTGTTCTCCCAGGTGCCTCCAAGAAAATAAACTTTTGCATTAAAGCTCACTGAAATATAAGAAACTTTTTGTTATTCTTGACAGTAGACTTATGGGATTTAGATGGCTGTTCCTGGGCCTTTGTTGTGAAAGATACTGTGACTGTCTCATTCTTCATGTAATCTGCAGGGGGAAAAAACAGAACATGTAATCCAGAAGGAGATAAATGTTACAGAGAAGGAACTGTAAAAAGATTAGCTAATGTGTTTATAGATGGTGTGGTTTCAGTATAATGTAGCAATTGGCAGAAATTTCACTGCATGTATATAAACCCTCTGTTTTGCAGATTTGCGTTTTGCACTGTAAATCCTGTGAAAGCCTCATACTGTCACTTGCTGTCTGTACGCTGCACCATGGTCCTGGGGGAATGTTATCTTGTGCCAATGTATACCTGTATATGGATGTCATGACAATAAAGAAGAAGATTCCCTGCAAGGAATGATGCAAGAAATGTAGAAATTATGAGTCATCATTCTGCTGGGCAGAATTTATTTTGTGCAAGTGTCAAGTTCTGTGAATACAGAGTTCTGAATTCGGTGTTGGTTCTGTGAATACTGAGTTGTGAATTCGGTGTTGGTTCTGTGAATATTGACATTCAGTTTCCAGGAGTTTTTAACTGTAACTTTGATCTTCCACATTGAATTCTATTAGTGTCCATTTGTCTGCTGTGAGTTTCAAATTTGGCCAAATTCAATTTGAAAGCATAACATGTTTAGTGAATAAACATCACTGGTACAGAATCATAGAATTTTTATGTGCATTATGAAACATTAGATCACTTTTAAAGCCACTATGTAACATGTTCCTTTGTAGCTATTGCTAATTTTAATAACTACCACTCCACATTTTACATAAAGCAGAAAAAAGATTCACCCACATACAAAAGCATGGGCAATTTTTAGAGATGCCAATTCAGCAAACGCCTTGATTGTAGACTGTGGGAGGAAGTTAAAGCATCGTGAGGAAACAGGTTCGGAAAAACAGGAAAACCCTACACACAGGTTCAAACCCCCCCACCACTGAAGGTCTGAGCCAAAAGCTTTGGCCTGCATGCCACATGAGGTCACAGTTATTACCTCATTAGAAACCAACAATAAGTTCTTGATATATACTAATAGTCATGAATAGTGAACAGTAGATACTTGAAATACTAGCATTATACTACAATGACTGAACACGTCATTAAACAGGAAATGCATGTCACATGAACTCAGATGAAAAAAGCCATAAAACTGTACTATATTTGTTTCACGGCAAAGAACTGTGATACCCTATGCAGAGACACAGCACTGCCGATACAAAAAAGTCATCTGTCTGCATATAGGCTTACAGTAGCATCCTAATTGTCAGGCAAAGCAGTTTGCTTCTGCATGTGACTGCTGGGAATGAGGCCACTCTCAAGGGCAGGTCAAAGTATCCATTTCTGGACCACAGCTGTATGTCACTGTTGCAATGCATTCTGGGATGGGGAGAAGAGGCCTGTGGGTCTGGGCGGCAAAAATAAATGCGACTGGCTTCCCCCACGCGAAAAAAACTCTTTTAGCATTATTCAAAAAACGTAGCGCTGGACCGAGGACGGGGGAACAAAGGAGGCGATGGAGAGAGCAGAGACTTGACAGATGAACCATGCCAGCCAAAGGGAAGACCAGTTAGGGACACAGTGTACCTTTTAGGGACCGGGGTAAAAGTACATACTAGCCAGTTTTGTTACCCAGACTAATGGTGTGCAACATGAACATAGATTTTTAAAATTTCAGCTATTTAAGTTTTTTTGTGAAGTAAAATGTTTTATTTAAAGAAAATTCAGCACGATATTTAGCATAATTTCAATGATATAAAAATAACTTCATTTTCATTTCATGAAATAAATAGGTTTCCCTTTGAGAGATACTTCTGCTTTAAAATGAAGAGCTACATACATTGACATAGACACATTGGCCCTAATTACTGGTAGTTACTGTGGAGAGGAGCATGAAAATGTATAGCCAATAGTAATGTTCCATTTGTTATTCCGAGAAGTTAAATTATCATTACTCGGTAATCTTTTACCATGTTGCTCAATAACATTCTACACATTTTACTCTGTAATATTTTATGTGACCAGCAATGTCTTATTGAGTTACCTTATTAACATTTTTACTTGTTACATTTTTAATGCTAAATTTATTCATTTTACAAAATAATATTTTTAGTATGCTCAGTAATGTTTCACTCTTTTTACTAAGTAATGCTTTAGCCATTTTACTCTTGACACCTAATAAAAATTTTTAATTCACATAGCACTAAATGTAATTAAGCGTTCTTGTTCATTACACCCTCACTTTCAAATCATTCTAATTACAACAGGTCATTATTGCAAATGAGAATCTTGTTGTCAACTAACCTAGCTGGTTAAGGAACAGTTACACAATTAACAGTCAAACAGAAGCTTGACTATAACTTTCTGTGTCTTTATTCTATATAGGATATCCTCCTTTTTAAAAATGAAAATGCTTCAACTCAAATCCTTATTTAAAAAATGAAGATCAGAAAAACAGCCAAAATCAAAATTGTAATTATTGCATAATTAGATTGTATAACCATGTAAAATGTGTAATTAGACCAAGTAAGTCCATGGGGAACTTGTGAGAATTAAAATGAAAGCCAGCTTGTGCCCTCCACTATGTGACTTTGAAAAGAAATCTTAATCATACGGAATAGTGTGTTTTGTGTTTATTCATAGATCAAAACAAGAAATGGTTTGGGATTCCACATAGTTACAAAATCCATGTCTGTATATATAATGGAGTGCATTGTTTATTAAGCTGGTATTGTAATATTTGCATTTACGTGGAAGGTTTAAAGAGTGTGGTGAAAGCATTTTGGGTTATATAACAATGCATATGTTGAAGGAATTAATGCAATAAGGTGTCCAAAAGTATTTAAACAAAAAACATTTAATGAACTAGTTTCTGATCACTGCAAAAACATTAAGGAGATACTTTTTATTTATAAGATAAACATGCAAACATTTCTTCAAAGATTTTTAAGGATTTTTTTATTATCTTCAGAAAATAGATATCATGTATATTAGGAGCAGAAGGATTTTAATATGCAGGTGAGCTGTATATTTACTGTAGCATAACTAAAATGCATTTTCATATTAATTATGTCTTTATGTACAAAGTTGTCTCATTAACTCGCGGCAATAAAATTTCCTCAAACTCCACTGCAATATAGTTTATTGCAAAATCTAATTAAAAATGGAAAAGGGAGTCGGCTTTGAATAATAGCTTCTTTATTATCATACGTTCATTAATAAACTTTTATAGTTTTGTTAATTACGACGCCCCCCTCGAAACGAAGACGCCCTCAAGTTTCTAGAAGACAGCTAATATCGGCATGCTCCTGAGAGGCACAAAATCGCACTTCCAACTTCAGCAAACAAATACAACAGGAAGTCTGCAGCTTCGTTACATACATAATAATCCAAACTCCCAAGCTGATTGCTGCTTTATTTCTTTATTTATGTAACATGAGTTTCCTAGCTAGAATTTGCCATTTCTCATGTCCTGAAGTTCTTTCCTATCCTAAAATAAAAGTCTTCAGTCAAAGTCCAGGGCAGACAAAGACCATTGTTTGGTCAACTGCCATGCTGTTCTTATCAGGATGGTATGATTTCTTTCACAAAAGTCTTCTTTTACATTACCTCATCTCTAAATAAATACCTAAATGTTGAACACTTCCAGCCATGATGATATCAAAACGCGCAGTAAGTAAGACGATAGCTAAGGACACTGATTTTGAATTACGTCCCTAATAAAGACTCTATTGCTTTAGCTTTATTTTGATATTACAGATGTGCCTGTAAAATAAGTCTATTCTTTAAATTGGGCAAATTCTGAAAAGGCTTTAGGGAATATGTCAGCTAAGAAATATAATAAAAAAGAATATGGCACAATGCAAAAAGCCCTCCTACTCCTCGACATCACACGTCTTACCTCCCTAACAACACTGAAGGCACCGCTCAGGAGGGCTGGGCCGCGGTGCAGCCACGCGGAGCCGGTAACCTTGCGAGATGATATGTGTCCGGAACCTGGGACCCCTCAGCCGGAGCGATCCCTCGCCGACCCGGCTGAGGCCGTGCGTGATGGATCGCGGCGGGGGGTTGATGGTGCCATTACTCACTGACACCCGAGCCCACCTGATGCCCGTCCCCCACGGACGGCTCCGCCGCTCCAAGTCGGGCCCACCGGGACCAGCAGGCAGTTCTGCATGCCAGCAAATACGGCAAAAGTTTTGAACCTGTCTTCCTGATTCTTTTGTAGGACACACACACACACGACACGCACTCTCTTTATGTTCGTCGGTCATTCTCTCCAGACGATACAAATGGACACACTAACAGCGTGCACTCTAACGCAGAGCTGTGTTGTTAAAAATAAAGCGAATGCTGGCCTTACTTGCCCCCACACCAACTACCCTACAGGGTAAGGGACCACTGAAAGCCCTATGGAGACACCTCCCTCTCGCCCCCTACTTTTCCCTGGAGTGCACAGCCGACAGGAGATGATGGAAGAAGAGGGGGGTGGATTTACTGAGCGCCACGTCGGTAACCTTCACAGAACAGGAAGGGGCGGGGCCAGAGGACCACCCAGAGGAGGCCCAGTACAGGGGGATGAGCCCCATGGCTACAGCTGGTGAGGAAAACAAGCTGAGCAATCGTGTTTCACGGAAGGTGCTCTGTCCCACAAACGCGACAGAGGCTTTGCTGACCCAAGCTTCTGTGTTGGCCTAGTCCTGTAGCATTTACAGCTATAGCGTGACATTCGCTTTACACTTAGGTCTTATGTCCATTGACAGTCAACACTGCGATCTTCCTTAGACGAAAGTGATGAGTATGTGACGTTTAACAAAGTGATATATATCGGTGTCTCTGTTGGCAGAAAAATATCTGGAAACTAGCTTATATATTCAATATCAGAAATGGAAATTTAAGGTACAGAAAGTAAAAATCCAGACCAATATTTTGTTACAGCCAATCAATTGAGTTTTATGTGAATGTGACTCTTTATACTCAACTTTGGTTGAAACTAAATGTTGGACTGGATAATCACCTAACAAAGGAGCGACAATAGG
Source organism: Hyperopisus bebe (assembly GCA_026777045.1). NCBI lineage: Eukaryota > Metazoa > Chordata > Actinopteri > Osteoglossiformes > Mormyridae > Hyperopisus > Hyperopisus bebe. The sequence continues at coordinate 19,246,322 of JAODJW010000039.1, read as the reverse complement.
TCAATTCGAATGACTATCCACGTGTTCCCATTGACCAGCCCATTATTAAGTCAGAGGTAATGAGCCTTCCATTCAGATGCTGCAATTGCGCAAGAAGTGTGCAATTGTTGTTCAAAGTCACATGAAAACTTTACTTTGCCTGTTCTGTTGTCTTTGGTCATAAATGATTAACTAGTCAAGCTATAAGCAAACAGGTTTTACAAAGGGCAAAGCGTGAATATGCTAAATCATATTGCTTCCATAAATAAAAGTATCGTTCATATTCTATCATTCATGACTTATTGAAGCTTTCACTCCCAGTCACCACCTCCCTCCCCCCTTCAGGTACAGCTCTGGTGTCAGGGTTGTAAACAAAGTCGATGTCATTTGACGGCCCACAGATTGAAATATGACTGAGGAGAAGCTGAGCAGCTATCGTTCAGGTAGCCATTTGAGAGAGCTCTCCTTGTTAGCTGCCAGGATTATTTACATGGACGTTTGGCCGATTGCCGTATTTTCTTTGTGCCTGTTGTTAAACACGCTTGTTCGATAACACGATTTGTTACATAGATCTCAACAACAGATGTTTCCTCATTAGATTTCATGCAAAAAAGTGTTTAGCGCTGGAAAATGAAAACAGCACGTTGTTGTGACACAAATTGGACTTAAGCAGCTAATTACTATTATTAAACAGGCCTCTTAATTGATCTGGAGTACAATCATAAAAGGAAACCTGTACTTCACCTCATCTCATGTCAATCGAGTTACTTCTATTTTAAAAAATGACATTGAGCAAATGAATATGTATGCTGCCCTTTACGTACCTGCAGTACTACTAAAAGGCAGCATGTGAAAATAATTATATCAAAAACCACATACGTTTCCTGCTTAAGTTTATATAACCTGCTTGGATTAGGTGTTACATGCCACTGTAAAGTAAGACTGAAAATTAGCCATTTGGCCAAGGAATCGAGGAAACTGGAATTAAACGGACGGAATAGTGAGAACCAGGGAACTTTGGTGGTTCTGCTACAGTACTTCTGTTGGAAATGGCTGACATCCAGGTGGTAAGGGGAACAAGACGTCTCACCAGCCATTGTGCGGACCCCCTCCTCCCCACTCATCCCCAGACCCCAGGGGATTTCCTCGCCCATCAAAGTTAGGGCGTCCTTTCTGTGGTAGGAGGAAGAGGGCTGAGTTTCTGCGGAAAGCGCTGAAAGCAGCAGAGGAAGGGATGGAGGAGAGGGGAGCTGGTGACAGGCCACTGCTGAACAGATTACTGTGTAATTAAGGGCCGGAAAACTGCCTTCATATTATCCACCTGGTCGTGAGGTAAAGTGCCCCCCCCCCCACCTCCACTAGGCAAATGAGGGACACCATATTGCAGGCTTGGTCCAGGAGCTGACCTGATTAACTCTGCTTATTGGGAGCTGTTGAAATCATTAACTGAAGGCCAGCACAGTAATTCGTCATGTTTAAGGTCTGGGAAATTAAATCTCGGCGCGCAGATGATTGCAGATGCAGCGAAAACCGGCGTTCGGAGGCGGCGTGCCGGCAAGCTGGTCTCTCGCAGACACACCTGGAGGGGGCCTTTCTGCGTACCTTAAGCGAGCGGATTGAAGGCAATTGCCCTGACAGTAAAGGGAATTTAATTAAAGGACAAAGGACAGCGGGTTGGGCCGAAGCAGAAGAGGCGAGATTTCTAGGGAGTTTCTCTGTGAAACGCCGTCTGGTTTGCTAAGTTAAAGCAGATGAAGCCAGGGCCTGACCAGTTTCCACATCAGGTGTAGGGCTGTGAAAGATGGGCAATCCGAATCTTAAGAGTTACACCTTCAGTTAGGCCTATGTTGGGTGTCCTTAGTTAGGCAGGCCTATGAATAGGTTTTTCATGTTTTAATAACACCTGGGTTTACCTCTGAGTTTTACTAAAAGTTGCTTCTCAAAAACCATCAAGAGTGCCTATTTATTTATTCAACTTTTTTTTATTTTATTTTGAACAAATTATGCACACACTTGTCCTGGTCAGGACTGTATAATTAACAACAACAACCACAATAATAATAATAAAATAAACAACAAATCATTTCTGCCATGAATTGACTTAAATATAATTAATAAAATTATTTCTAGTGGCAGTTCTTGATATTTTTGTCTCATGTCAATACTAAAATTTTAAAATACTAAAATCGGATCGTGGGAAGGAAATAGAAACCAAATGACACATATTTTTGCACCAGTCAAGTGCACCAGGTCATGTTAGAGAAGCATACATTCATGTAGCGCAAAAATTCTGTACATTTATTGTAGGCTATACATATAATATACTCGTGCATTTTAACTAGTCTGGAAATGTAGTGAACCATTCGAACAAAGTCCACTAAAAAAACAAATATGTATTAAATTGAGTAAAATAGTTTACAACCAGTTTCCTGAAACTGACAGATTAGATAGATAGATAGATAGATAGATAGATAGATAGATAGATAGATAGATAGATAGATAGATAGATAGATAGA
>JAODJW010000039.1:19182715-19229679 GCA_026777045.1 Hyperopisus bebe | reverse complement strand
CCAGTAGGTTTTCTATCCTACCTGGCTTCTGATGAGCCACACCTGCTCCTGGTATTTACCTGAGAACTAGTGTGGCTGATCAGAAGCCAGGTAGGATAGAAAACCTACTGGATGGTAGCTCTCCAGGACCGGAGTTGGAGACCCCTGGTCTAACTGCATGTTTTTGGGTTGTGGTTGATACCTGAAGGAAGCCCACACGATGGTGTCAAAACAAAGGCAGTGATTAGCCATGGTGTTCGCCTGCATAAGTTAGTCTAAAAATACAAGAATAGGTGGAAGTGTACATTTCAATTGTTTTAATCAGCTAGGCCTGCCCCCTGGGGTTACTGGATCCCTTGGTTTTTCATCGAGGGACTCAGGATATGCTCATGGTTCATATCTCTAAGGTTGGCGCTATAGATCAAATCATCGGAATTGACGTCATTTTGATAATGCAATGTCGTATGATGCGTCATCAACGCCGCGATCACCGTTTCCTCGCATCTCCTGTTCACCGCGAAATTGTTCTGATCCCACCCGCTGGCCTTGATTAGCTGATATAAATGTGACGCCGCGGAAGTAGGACTACGTAGTAATCGGCATGCTTTGTACCGTACCGCGCGTATTTTGTTGATAGTAAATGTCTGTGTAATGTTTGCTGTGTTATGCGTGTGTTTCGTTAACGTTTGTAACGTTTGTTGGCTTCCCTGTTTGTGCCACTGCTAGTATTATACCAACGGTGATTGTTAATAAAGAAACTTAAATTTTAAAAGAGCTGTCATCTCCCAGGGTTGCCAACTGTCACGCCTACAGATTATTTACAAGGTAATAAAACTGTTACATACATGTAAATCACTGTGCATGTGTGTGCAGACTTGTATGTGGCAGCCAGCTGACCAAAGTGGGCAATCCTGCATCTCCATTATTAAAATTACTCACGCGTTCGCTCTCAATGCGTTTTCTTTTGCTCTTTGTGTGGGTTTGCTGCATCCAAGACGTCCTGCACCCTCGAAGGTTGTGCCGTGATAGAACAAACAAGGCTGCTGCATCATTTTAAGTACGCGACAGATTGTTCTTGCTGACGTATTCGATTTCGTTTTGCCCGGACGTCGTTTGAAGTATACGGCAAGCCTAAACTAAATCCATGCGGTTTGAAACACTCAAAAAGGAGGCTGTTTTATTTCTGTATTAGGGTTGTAAATCTTTGGATTGCCATTATTTAAAATGCGATTAGATGCATCTGCAACGTATAATTTCTACCACAATTCTATTCAAGTTGAATATTTTGGTAACCTAAATTCAAACTTTTTTTTTTTAAAAAAGTGAAATTAGGGAAAACACGCCAGCCAGTGTACGTTGTCAAAATAGCCAACTAGTGAAATTTACCGGGATGTGTGTGTGTGTGCGTGTGTGTGTGTGTGTGTGTGAATTTGTGAATGAATGTTTAACACTCTTTACAGTTTTTAAATTGCCCTGTCATTAGTTTTGATTCCTGTTTGTGTTTATCGAAACATTGCCAACACTTATTTTCAAGACCAGCATAGTTTTCTGTTCTTTTAGCCTCTTTTCAAGGTTTGCTTTCAATAAAAGCTGATTCACATGCTCTGCAGTGAGTGTTTCTTGCATTAACATGGCCTCCAGCAGGACCGAACACTCGCTCTGCACCTGGGATGCACAAATAATGTTTTGCATAAGTGGAGAGCAAGGGGAATTCAAACTCATACATTTTCTACCAAACCAAACAGGCACCATCCAATAACAGAGTGTCTCTCTCTCTTTATTTTCCGCACTTCTTTTCTGGCCATGTCCTTGGAAGACTTCAGTCTCTGAAGCTGACTGCCAGAATTCATCACCACTTATTCTGTTGCTTTGGTTTTTGGAGGGGGAGCATTGTCGTGTTCTTAATAAGGAGAGAATATTGAATATTTATGTTTGCTACACAAAACACCCCCAAATTTTAAATAGAAGAGATATAACACTGTTTTTATTGTCACACCTGTCCTTGATTCACTAATCAGGTAACTGGGCCTGTTCTGGGCTGGTGGCAGTTAGACCCCATCTTTATTTAAGTCATCGCCATCACTCTTATACCATAGGGCTCAGTCGACTCTCAGTCATTGCCATTGCTCTTAGAACATAGGGCTCAGTCGACTCTCAGTCATTGCCATTGCTCTTAGAACATAGGGCTTAGTCAGCTCTCAGTCATCGTCATCACTCTTAGTGCATAGGGTTCTGTCAGCTTGCAGTCATCACCATCACTCTTACAGCATAGGGTTCAGTCGGTTCTCAGTCATCGTCATCGTTCTTAAAGTATAGGGCTCAGTTGGCTCTCAGTCAGAGGTCTGTTTTATGGGCTTAGGTGGAGTAGGTCTATGTGCTTGTCAGTGGTCAGCAGGTACTGGCTCGGTCATTTGGGTGGCTTGAAGGTCATGGTCCTTCTTGACCAGCATTTTGTTTTGGGCGTCTGGTTAGCCAGTTTGCACTTTGAGACTCATGATCTCAGCATCCCACAGCTCGGACGCTGAGCTGCCGGTGTCCTGTCTTTAGGGGTTTCTACGTGTGTGTCCTGGGTTTATATTTTTGCCACTTTTAAGTTAGAAGTATGTGACAGCGCACATCCCGAAAGTATGTTTAAGGAGAACTTTGTTACCTAAAATCGATTATACCCGATTCTGACGTTACAGACTGATACAGTTGAATTGGCACCTTAAAATTTGGTTCAACATGATTCTTCTAGCTTCTTCGGACCCCTAGTATATGCTGTTATACTTTCAAATAAATATCATAGTTACTTAACAGCATATCCTGCTTTTTTCCCCTGAAAATTCTGAATCTAAAATAAATCAAGAAAATAATTCCAAAATAAGCTACTAAAATGTTTTATCGATGCACCATGATGGACAATCATCCTAACGAAGACGTCCTGCCATGGGCACTGTGCTACCTGGGGTAGGCTCCAGTCTTCCTGTGACCTTGTACTGGATAGGTGGTTATGGATGGAAGGATGTTTTTTGTTTCAGGTTTTATGTAATGTAATTGTAGTGACTAGCGTAACACTCCTAGCACCCTAATATATGGTGACCTGTGTAGCATCCCCATTTAGCTTCCCATTTCCAGCAGCTTCTCTGTCTGCCTCCGTTCTCCAGGTTTCCTTGGTAACTGCGTGGGCTGCGGGCGGGGGGGCTTCCGCTACTTCACCGAGTTCTCCATCCACATCAACCTGAAACCCAGCGGCCAGCCCATGAAGCAGAAGTACCTGCAGTGTCACCTCCACAGGGACGCGTGCGGGAGGCTGGTCGCGGGCCCGCCCATCTGCTGGAGGACTGCGGGTCGGATGATGGGTACGGCTGCCATGTGTGGGTGAACCAACTGGGGGTGGGGGGGGGGGGCTTAAAGCAGACGCAGGCCTGCTAATCATAAGACCTAAGGTGCAGGCCACAAGAGAGACCCCATGGTACTACAGCAAGACTATAAGGTAGCTGGCTAGGGACAAAGCAAGTTACAGCAGGGGGAATTAGGGTTAGTCTGTATGCTCCCTGGCGCTTCTGCATTGTTAGCGAAATGCCTGACGTGTTGAGCTGCAGGTAACTCACTATTTTCTGCCTGACCTTTCCTGAAGGGTGTTGCCCTGTTATGGACCATAGGAGAGACCCTACGGCACTGCAACAAAGTTCACAGTTCAGTCCCAGCCTAAGGGATCCTGACCTGAGTAGGCCTTCCGTCCTAGCCCGCCTAATCGCCATCACCCACCCACCCTTATAATATAAACATACCTCCTGTATCACTCAAATAAATGTGTAATTACACAGGTAAGGCTTTATCTAATGTGTAACTAAAGCCGGTAGAATTATTAAAGTAAAATATATTTAGAATAATATGAATAGAATAGTACTTTGACAGCCCCACATAAATATTACTGAATTTTCGCACATCCCATCTTGCACTCTGTGAGAGACACTGACACTTTTGGGGTGAGAGGACAGTGTCGTAATGCACCCCTGGAGCAGTTGGGGTTAAGGTCCTTGTTCAAGGGCCCAGCAGTGATATGATGACCAGTAAAATGTTATGAACCCACAACCTCCAGATGCAGGTAGACACCAAACCCATGGGGTTATGCTCCAAATATTTTCCTGTTCAGAGCTCTGTCAGTCCAAAGCTACATGCTCATTGTTTTGAGTTGTGTGAATTTATTAAATTATGAAAACTGCGTCTTGTACATTATCAAGTGTGTGCAGTTTTAACAAGAGGGACATTCTGAAAGCAACTGAAATTATCGGCATTATAATTTAATTTATTATAATTATAATTATGATGATGGGATGGCAAAACAATATGCTTCAGCAGAGAATAGGGAAGCAGAACAAAAATCATACAGACGACCGGAATGATCTGACTAACCCTCTCTCAGATTTGGACTTAATCATGGGAATTACTTACACACGCATACCCAGGTGTAGTGAACAAATGGAGAGGCAAATTCGTGAGGTCACCTGACTATTCCAGCATCCATTGCATACATTATACATAACAGCCTCATAGTGCTGTTGACATTGCAGCTAATTCTGTGATGGCATCCAAATGAATACAGGGCCCCCTAAAAAGAGGCGCAAAGGCTGGCCGGCAGAGAGAACCACGCCCGCCCCCTCCCCATGATGACCATCTCCAGAGCCCCTCCCAGCGATGACGAGGTACGAAGCCCCAGCCACCAGTGCCGGCAGTGCAGTGATACAACTGATGCTGTGTCTCACTTTGCGTTTTCTTTGGCTCTTAGGTTACGCTGAGCTCTCAGCTGAAACTCGAGCTTCCTGGACAGATAAGAAAGAGCATCACCATGCAAAAGCTCCTGCACACCAAGATCTGGATGGATCTCATCTCACAGGAGGAAAGCTCCCTGACACCCCATATGTGTCTGTGTGATGGCTCAAAATCAGTCCAGGATCATTATTTCAAGTTAAAAAAAACACACACACACACATAAAGCAGTTATTGTTGTTCAGTTCAGTTTAAGGTGGAGACACCATATTCAGCATGTTTGTTAGCCTTTGATTGGTGTTACTTAGACCTGCAACAATAAATACTTCACTGACAGAGGGGCTGGCTCACGTTTTATGTCATCAAGCATTTGTCTGCTGCTCAGGGCCAGCTATTGAACTGAACCAGTGTGAAATTTCTCTTAATTTTAAAGTAGATTTATTTTATTATAATAATAATAGTATATTATATTTGTATTATATTAGAATACAATGTGCCTGTACAAGTACTTGTGTCCAACAAGTTTAGTAAAGAATATATCGAATTCCTTTTGAGTCTATTTCCAGTATCTGCCACAATAATGGCATTGTGAATTCAGGACATTTGAATGTGTACAGATATTGAATTATTTACACTTGATATTACATAGTTAAATGAATTAAATACGCTGCTTACAAGATGTTACCAGTATAATAGATGTGACTGCTTTCTTTGGTCTTCAAACTGTGGTTGAAATTACATCCAGACTGTTAAAGGCTGCACTGTAGGGACAAGGATGGACCGATTGGAGGATGGACAGAGATTCTTAATGTAGTCGGTCAACAAAGATGTGATTTTCTCCAGTTTTGATACCTGATTTAGTCATTGAATGCTTTAATTTAGCACTAAGCGAAGACTAACGGAAATGTGTCCATGTGCGGATACTTACTTTCGCATATCCAGCATGATGACGCTGCGCCAAAACCATTACCAACAATATTAAAGCACGGCTTTACTCGAGGTTAACCTTGGCACGAAGGCATTCTTTGTGCTGTGTTTAAAGTGAAATTGTCGTGAATCAGTTCGTTCGTGAGATGTTCTGCATGGGTTTGCCAGTTTTGGTCAGCGGGCTGGAGATTTTAAATTCGAGTCAAGTCTGCACACGTAGGTAGGAGTTTTCATACCCTGTAAATAGTCTATAAGGTTTGCAAACTACCCCAACGCTTTTGATGTAGATAATTTTAGGTTAATATTGGAATAATGTGGATTTTCTGTAAGATTTCTTAAGCGTGAGAATCTGAAAGTGTAAGAGTGACGTCAGATGCGTGAGTGTTGGCAACTCTGCATGCATGACAGAAGGCTTCCATGTGCGACACTGAAATGTAAACTGAAATGCGTATGTCATGTAGGATCAAGAGGAAGAACTTTTTTTTATTTATTACAATAGACTCATGAAATTGTCTGCGAGTAAATATAAAACGATTTATTTGCCTATATGAGAAATTAAAGCTAAGTAGCATGTATACTTTTTTTGGCGTATCAGTCCTGATGATAATCACACCTGTTTTGATAGCAATATGTTTTGATTTTTAAAAATTCATTTCCTTTGTATAAATTAGGTTTTTCTGACTGCTCCACAGTAGCACAAATAAACACAAAATTTGTAGTTTTTAAATGTGCTTTTAGTGGTTAGTTATCAGTTAACAGTGTTATTTTACCCTTTTACTATACAGGTTGTAAGTAAACTGAGAGTGAACGCACTGAAAGGTGCGTTGACTTTTAACTATATGTATATACGTTTCCATATGTAACAGTAGCACCAAGAAAACTCCCTTGTATCTTCCCCTCAATGTACCTGGCGATAAAAGCGTTTCTGCTTACGATTTTGGATTCTACCTCCAATTCTTTTGACCATTAGAGGGCGCCAAACATCTACTGAGCCGCAAACAAACGCAGCCTAACTTAATCAGATTCCACCAAAGAATCATTTCAGCAGTCATGCAAACATAAACTGAAGTGATTTTCAGTTACCAGTGAATCACTGGATTTATTCTGTATTATGAAGAAATCTTCTTCCATCCATTATCAGTCACCACTTATGGTCATGATTCAGATCACTGATTCAACTGGGACTAGAATGGTACATTGCAAACCCTGGCACACAAACACACAATCACATATTGACAGGCTAGAGGTAATACTAGAGACACCTTTAACTTAATAACATTGCTTTGGAGACTAAGAAATGACTGCAGTACTCAGGACTCAGAGATAATGTGAGAAGGAGAGACAGGCACCAAGCGGACACAGCTGGGGACTCTGAGACCACGGCTCCTGTTCTGTGAAATGCCACACTTAGTTTGGAGAGCCAAAGGAGCGATCCGATATCTCGTGCATTGGGCTGACTCAAAATAACTGGTATTTTGGTCACGTAAACAACCAGAACTGGATGTTATTCTTCGTGATCCTCGGCGCTGGCACGTGTTCGCGTGTGTATCGCCATGCCCGCTTCGACGTATCACAAGGCGTGACCTCATTCGCATCTCTGAGGAGTCAGCAGCTCCGCAGATGGAGCCGGGCTGCAGACGCTCTCCAGTTTCTGCGTGGAACATCTCTCAAAGAACAGAGCACATCAAATTAGTCGGGGAGAAAGCCTGTACTCCCAGTCTCATCCCATTTGTAGAAACAGTGGGAGATGGAGAGACCTCCGGTCGAAACACGCGATGGAATCATGATATCAGCTGAGCACTCAGAAGAGTTCTGTGATGGTGGGACCACCATTGAGTCCACCTGGTCCTGGGTAAAGTTCATGCATTGATTTGGTCTTCTTCCAGGGAGGGCAGTCTTGCATGAGTCGGCCGGGTGGGAAACAACAGTGGAAGGGGGCTTATGGGAAATTTTGCATGATGACAGCATGGATGGCGGCCATTGGTGGGAGGAGGGAGACCAGAAAGAGTAGGAAAAGTATACATGTCTACGTCTCGGTTTCGCTGCAGCCTTGATTTAGTGACGGTGGACTGGGCATGAGTTGTTCTGCTGGAAATCATTGTGTAAGGCTTATGGCTTCTTTTACTCCATTGGTTGTTCATTCATGAGGCCACACAACAAGTGGCTGAGGTGGCTTTCTTCAAACTGAGCTCAATGGGCAATCGAGCTCAAGGGGTAATCAAGCCCTAGATGATTGCTTGACTACTGTCAGTGGTTGGGCTGTAAGTTCCAGTTCTTCTGTGCACAGACTCACCCTAGTAAAACCTTTCGGGGCAAAAACAAGCAGGCAGAAGCTGAGTAAGAGGGCCGGCCATTCTGTGTGCAGCCCCTGCAGAATGATCCAGGGGGGCAACAGGGCTGTGACGTGGGGAGGGGGATCAGATGTACTTTCTGGAGGAACGTGGCTCTTCAAGATCCTCGTATATTTATGGAACGTCGGGCATACAGGACGCTAAAATTAACCGCAGCGATATAACATGCTTGAAGGGTACAAATGTGGAAGGGCATGGAACACGGTGTGGAATAATTTATGCTTATATGTACAGTCCTGTTGTTTGTAAGTTTCATTTATATACACGCCATTGCAGTTGTGAGAGTGTTTGCCTAAGCAGAGACAAGATTAAATTTAGGCTAGCGTCTCTACATTCAGTCTGCTTTAGTTGTCAGTTTTTACACCTGCCCCGATACTTCAAAATGATTAGGAGTCCATTCTATACTATTTTGGGCAACTATATTTCTGTGGTGCCTATAAGAGTAAGTTCAGTTCTCCAGAACATATAACGCCATAGGTTCAATGTGAACCCTCTGACCTGTATCTCAATAACAACATGCAGGCCATAAACAGGTAAACAAACATTCTGGCCTACTGAGAAAGTCACGCTAAGGAGCGATATTGGCAGGGTTCCCGACAGCTACATCAGTAGTTGAATCATGCGATGGAAATGAGTGGAACCTGTAGGTTTACTCAGCACTCACGAGACTGTGAGTGATGTCACTTTTCACCGACGCCCATCATGTGACTCTCTCTGGCCACCAAACACACCAATGAAATAAAACACAGAGGAACTGTCTACGTCACTACACATGTCCGTAAATTCCTATTTGTCAGAATCCCAAACAATACCATTAGCTAGTGTGTAAGTATGGGTGTAACTCAGTGTTTAATCTCCGAGTCATGTGTTAATAGTCAAAAACAAAATCTACCAAGACAAAAGAAGTCAAATCCAGCACTTCCCAGCTGGTCACCATTGTAAATGTTTCCCTAGGATACACTGTGGAAATGCTGTGTCATCTCATCACATGACACTAATTTTTTGCCCTCAGACTGTGATTGGCTATATAAGCCCAACCCAGACAACACCCACCATTCAAAAGAAACAGCAATATACACAGCAAAAAAATTTAAAATAATACATCAGTAAATATAATTGATAAAAATTTCCACTTCAAAACTGGGCTCTGCTCATATCATACTTCACAGATTATTTGTAGTGTTCCATGATAATTGCTAGGTCTACATGTCATACACTGCAGATCCTTAGATCTTACTGTGACCAGCTAATTAGCAAAAGCTTACAAGGTTTTGGCCGCTTACCCTCCAGAAGAGCAACATCTGCTAAGACAGAGTGCAGCCTGCCACTAAATTAACACCGAGATCTGACTCCCAATATCAGTTACACTGCCATTCTCACCAGAGGCTGTGCCAGACAGACATGTGGAAATCACATTCAGAGGCAGAAACTGTGTCAGCTGGTGACAAGTTGCTATCCATTCCAAGCTGATTTCAGACTTTCTTGCATTGCATTTGTAGAAATGTGATTCCCAAAGGAGGCCATGCAGTGAACTGAGGCCTTTCACCAATTCTCGTTTGCACAGATAGTCTAGGAGTCTAACGGGAGGAAAGTAGAGCAAGGTACAGCAAATTATAAAGCAACATATTAATATCTTTATGCAAACTACTTGATACTGCTAGGGTCTGAGCGTCTTCTTAAATGCAAGCCCAGAAAATGACTGAGAAAACCATATCTGTCAAATGGATCAGGAAGCAGTGAGGTCAGAGAGCATACAATGTGACTTTTCTGGTCCAACAAACTCACTGGGGCAGCCGAGGTCACAGAAGAGATATACTTTGATGTCATGATGTCGCAGGAAATGAATCATCATTAGCACATACAGTATGTACTTGCTGAGGTCTGACCTCCCAAAGCTTGTTTACTGAAAATGGACCAGATGGTCAAAGGGACAGGTGAGAGGGAAAAGGTTTTGTGTGGTATCCCTGTGTCAAGATAACGATGAGATTAGTGCACTGGAAAGGGTTTTCTTCGTAGTCTGTGCATTTGGGGAAATGAAGACCGTACTTATTGTAGAGTCTGCAGCACAAATGAAAACACATACATAAAATGAGGTTTCATCCTTAAAGCTGTTTCCCTTTATTTCACTGTCCATTGGTTATGTTACAGTTTTACTTTGGGTAAAACCAGGTGACTGACTGGTCACAGTAACCCCATCCGCCTTTGGTTCCTTGTTTTTCTCAAGGTGGTAGAGAGTGAAACCTTCGCTAATGTTATATATTTTAAAGAGTCTTATCAAAAAAAGGTATAGGGAGTTCCTTACAAGATTTACTGGATTATGAGGTAAAGTGGCTACATCCTGCATATCATTAAGGAGATATGATGCAGATGGAGAACACTTCAAGTGTGGCAACCAGGAACACTGCTAGCTTCAAAACGCTGCCCAGCCAAACCTGACACCCGTGTCGAGTTCGATGCCCAGAGACCCATGCGGGTCATTATAAATTATAAAACTGCAAGGCGTTCACCATCAACCACAACAACAGTTCCGCTAATCAGAGCCACTTTGTTACATTAGCAGATGCAAAGGGGGCAGGTGAGGACACACTAAACCACACACGTCAATGTGACGCTGTCAGTCCCCTTTCAGTCCCCACGAGCCTCCGCTGGTGTTTGGACAACCATAAGAGTACATTCGCCGTTATCACGGCTGGCTGCCCTCTGGGAGGCACATTCAGGCTCATTAGTCAACGTGAATGTCAACGGGGCAGTCAGTTATCCATTTTTTGCAATTTCCTGTCATTAAAATGCTAATGTGACTGGCAATATACGACTGATTTACAGTCTACACCAGTGCTGAAGTGGTCTGTTCCACCACCAGACCATGTAACAAAAGTAATCAGCTCATCTTCAAGTCCATGCTAGTGGAACTGAACGTGCTGTAGGTGAAATTTACAAATGTACTTAATGGCCAAGGATGTTCAAGAAAAGTTTAGAACGCAACCATAAATAAATGGATTTCCATTATTTTCCAATTGTCTATTCAATGTTTTTTGTTTTTCTCAAAGCCAGTTGCATGTCAAAGATAATAATAGGTATATTATGCATATATTATGTAAGCAGCAGCATGTTTACATGCTAAATCCATAAATGCAGATGCCTTCTGACTGACAGGATGTTGCATTCATTCCTCTCAAATGACTTTACCTGAGACTTGGTTTGTTAGGTGCTTTCCCACCACAAGAACATTCTTCAGGAACCAGAACCTTTTTCAGGAACCAGGAATTTCTGTCACGTTCCCACCACATAAAGATCGATCTGCTGGGCAGATGTAATAATGAATTATAAACATGTCACGGGCCATATAATTAAAATGCAGCATGTCCCATATTTTCACACTGCTCGATCGATCTCCCTAGTAACTAACAAAACGACTTGTTCATCCTCCAGTGTTTTGGGGTGGTGGTGTAGTTTTGTATAAAATCGCCTGTGAAATTTAACCTATGGGATTTTTGTGTCTCCCATGCTTATTTAGCATAAAGGTCACGGTTTTTGTTGTGCGGTGGGAAAGTGACACATGAAAGTGGCCAGGATGTACAGTATAGAAGTTCCCGGTCAAGATGGCCCAGGAACTCGGAACCAGGAAATAGGTTCCTGAGCTTCGGCAGCATGGGCGTTGCTAGACCACTTTGACTAGGGAACGTGCAGCGGCATTTATCTGCTGTGCCTCAATAAAATATCATGCTTGAGTTTAACAAGCTCCAATGGGCTTATTTGGCAGTGGATTCATTTACATCGATAATAAAAGAATGGATATTTTTCTAATTTAGCAAAAACAAGCTGAGGAATGACAACACGACAGTACTAAACAGGGACATCATTAGGTCTATTTTAGGGAGGCTTTAGCCCCCCAAGTAAATGTGTATTTATTGACTTAAATCCCCCCCCCCAGTAAAGGCTCACCCATCCTATCCATTCACCTAAAACTACTCCCCTTACTTTGACTGAGGAATCATAATACAGTAGTATTGCACATGTCATACAAGCAACGGGCATTCAACAAAAGATTGTGTGATTTGAGTGATGGGGGGCCTGTGCCCCAGGAGAGCTCAATGTCTAACAACACCCCTGTTGGTGGGAAAGTGCCTATTGATGCTCAAGAAAACACACACACACACACACACACACAGAAAGGCACAAAGATCCCCGCAATGTGAGTATTATGCAACTAGGGAGCCCGGAGGAAACTGCGGTTGAGTAAATGCTGTGAGGTGAGACCGTGTCGTCCAATCGCGTTGCTCCTACCTTGACGTCCGATGTCTACTGCTGGGGATTTTTTCTCTTCTGAAAATGACAAACTTCACAATTCACAAACGTTAGCATTAAGAAAACAAAGGGGTGAAGGTTTGTAATTATATCTTTCTCCATTTATTTCTATGGGCAAAACCATAATCCTACCAATGACGACTTTAACTCCTACCCATCCCTAAACTTAACTATAAATAATCAAACAAAATACAAGATTGGTTGCAGTCATTGATTTTTATTAAACTTCCCCTTGACCAATAAAATGGTCAAAATAACAGGTTTTTATCACACTGTGGGGACATTTGGGTCTCACAATGTTATATATACCTGGAACACACACACACACACACACACACAGACTTGTAGATGTGACACTAAAGTGGAGCGGATACCCCAAGACAGAAGATCATTTGTCTAATCAGAAAGCTTTAGTTAGATTCTGTTTCCCAAAACCCAGTTCTTCATTGTCCAATTCCCATTTGTCTAATTGCAACATTTTTAGGACTTTGTGCAATGTAGAAAGAATTCAAGATTAAGAAATAAATTTAGGCAGAAACATATCCTTTAATGATAAGCTACAGTCCACAGAAGGTTCTTTTGGGGTGAACATATATGTATATAAAATACACCTGACAAATAATTACTTACTCCTGGAAACACGTTGCTTGTGTGCTGGTTCTGAAACTGCAGAAAGTGATGATGAAATATTCAGAGGGTTTATATTTAGCAAGAGCTTTTAATGAATTTTATCTGATTGTGTCTAACTAATAAGTAATTCAGAATTCATTAATAAATTATCAATAGAGAATACTGCGGGGACAATTCATGCACATTTTGCTTTTAAATGCTGTTTTATTCACGTTTATAATCTACATTGTTTATTGTTTATGGCTGGTGCAATAGGGCCTACGTTTAGGGAAAAAAAACTATACTTCAACCTGACTAAAGCCTATACTGATGCGGGACTGTGGCTTTTTCAAGGATTAAAGAATTTTTGTTTTTATTATGCTTATAATGATTCTGTAAACCCTTGTTTTTAGATTTCGGCAAAAATAGCAATAATTACTGTCACATCGATCTAATTATAATAAAATAATGTTTACGATCTTATTCAGATAAAGTGATTTCGCTTCCTGACATGATAATCACTCGTTTTGAAAGTAAATAATTCATAGTGGAAATATAACCTGCTTGCCCTGTTGTTGAGGATGAGGGTATAGAGTAACGGTATGGAAGGTTACTAAAAGTTGTCATGGTATAATTTCACAATTGTGTGTGTATTATGTTTATATTACATTGTGGGGACCAAATGTTCCATTTTTTATTCAGTGAATGTAATCAAAAATGTAAAAATACCAGAAGTCTCGTATTTTGTTTGCATGGTTATTTATGGTTAATGTTAGGGCTGGGTAGGGATTAAGGTTCTTGTGATTGGAGTTTTCTCCATAGAAAGTCCCCACAAAGATATAATTACAAACCTGTGTGTGTGTGTGTGTGCGTGCGTGCGCGCGCGTGTGGTGTAAGTGTGCGCCTTCCCCCTTCGTTTTCTTAATGCTAACGTTTGTGAATTGTGAAGTTTGTCATTTTCAGAAGAAAAAAAATTCCCAGCAGTAGACATCGGACGTCAAGGTAGGAGCAACGCGATTGGACGACACGGTCTCACCTCACAGCATTTACTCAACCGCAGTTTCCTCCGGGCTCCCTAGTTACATAATACTCACTTCGCTGGGGTCGTGTTACGCACCTCCTTGTGCCTTCGGGCTCGAATAAGGTGGGGCGGGGGCTGGAGCGGTAGCCACCTAGAATAACCCGGTGCGCGAAGCTCGTGCTCGGACGGTCGGCGCATTTCTCTTTAATGTGCATTATAACGTGTGAGTGGCCTTCCGCGAAAGGGGGCGGGCGCTGAAACGGAATTTGCATCCTGCGCTCTGATTGGGCGGCGCGTCGGGAGCTGTCGGCAGCGATGACTTCCGAAATGCTGGAAGGGCTGAGATATTTCGAGGAGTAGCGCAGGCAAGATAAACAGCGCTTTAAATACAGTATCCGCACACTGTACGCCGTGTACTTTATTTGGAGGCGCGGGGCCAATTTGTTGCATTTGCAATGTTTTCCGGACGCCTGATTGAATGACGATCGTGCCGCATTCTCGTCTAGCTTGTACGGGTGGCTGCAGTCCTCCGGAAAGGTAAATGCCGATGACAGCTGTGTGTTTTTCTGTGCGATGACATTTAGGCGGCTTTGAATTTTAAATATGATATTGCTTATTAAAGCTTCGGTTGCATTATTATAACCGTATCTCTTGATACATTGATCACGAATGTACTCTGGGTTTTACTGTGCTAGGCTGGGATGTAAATATGAAATAGAAGGAAATGCTGCCACCTTAACTCAACAGCTTATGGTCTATAACGGGAACAGCATATATTGTCATCTGCCGTCCTGTTATTTGTTAGTTTATGGCTGTTATTTAAATGATGGGCATTTAACCCTTCTTTAGAATGAAATACGGAAATTGCATGGTGTCAGTTTAAATAAGTTTTACTGTGGTCTATATAGATGTTTCCCATATTAAGCATAATTACCATATTAAGGTGGAGGTGGAGTTGCGTACTCAGATGACATGGCTACCAAAATATTTTCTATGAAGGGGTTTGAGTATCTCGCCAAGCTGATGACAGAGCAGAGAGGTGTCTACATTTCTGCATGGTTAGTGTTTAAGTGACGTCAAGAGGAATAAAGCAGCAGCCCATATAGATATCATTTCACGGAAAAGGAAGTGGCCGTGAAGTTTGGAGAAATTACAGTTTTTTTTTCCAAAAGCGATGTAAAGATTTTGAGATATGTATTCATCGCGTGGAGTTGAACATTCATAACTGAATTTTGCTTATTATTATTATTATTATTATTATTATTATTATTATTATTATTATTATTATTACAGTATTAAGAAGTCTGTAAGTGTCCTGTTAATCGGTAGCGCGTCCGACCCGACCAGTTAGTCCACGATCAGGCAATGCATCCGCATTCATAGCAAACACAGAAAACAAGATGTTCTGAAGAGATGTTTGAGATGAAAGTGCAAAAAATAGGCAACACACTGCGCCTTATCCAAGTTTATTTTAGGTACTCGTGTTAAACGACAATAATTTTGCTTTAAACGGCTTGTAGTAAAATAACTTTGTATTTTTAGGTAATTTACCAGCGTATTTGTGCTTGAGCTTTGGCTTGAAGGTATGTGTTGAGAAAATGCCTGTCCTCATATTCATGCAAATATTTCAAAACACGTCACGGCCCAGATTTGAATAGGCCCACACTGCGGATTACCTGTCGCCTTTAATAAAACCAAAACCAGTTTCAGCTTGACCATTACTTAAATTAATCTTTTTAACGAATATATAGGTGTTGGCTTATGGATTATTATTAGTATTAGTATTAGTAGAGTATTAGGTTCACACATTATTTCAGCCAGCGTAGCGTGACACATTGAAGCCTTCATCTTTTTAAACCCCCATCTCTCTTAATTGAGTTGTAGGGCTCTTTTACTTGGTTCTATTTTTTGGGACTATTAAACTACATAATTGGAACTCTAGACCTTTTTAAATATGACCAAAAATCTGTATTTCACTGCTACAGTGACCCCCCCCCCCCAGTTGCCTTGGTGGTGGGGTGTCCTCCCTCATCTGCCTCCCTGTGACCAGAAAAACACTTTTTCAAATAGTCCTTTTTCAAAAACTCCTAATGTCTACTTAGTGGATATAATATTTGTATTATGTAAACTTGCATGTTTTGGTTATGAACTGTTTGAACATGTTATATACATATCTCTTGATAGGACTACTTTAGGATTGGTGCTTTTTTTAACCAACTCCAGACTGAATTGAAAAAGAGGGCTGATATCACTCAGTTGTGTAATTTGACTGGGCTAATGTCTTATTTGCCCCGAAGGTGTCTGGTTACCGGTTAGGTTTTACCAGAGGATCAACTATCTCAGTTTCCAGAAAGGTCTGGGCCATGGAAGCCGCAGGATGATTATTCTCAGAAGGCATACCACTAGTAGGGCAGAGGTCAGGGGATCGAATATTATAGTCACGGATACCTCGTTCCCTACAACCTGTTTTCAGGAACCTGTTGTATTGTTTAATCTTTATTTCCACCAACATCCAGTAGGAAGCCTACAGGTGTCACATTGATACACGTAAAATTGATCCACAAATCAAATTTTATGTAGTATTATGTATTTTATCATAAAGCCTAAAATGCTGATACTGGAAAAAAATATGAATATGGTTCTGTGAAAGAAAGTTATCAAGGAGTGTGGAGAAATTAAGAAGTAAGAGGCAGAGGATAAAGGGGCGGCTGAGACAGTCAACACCATACAACATCTTACTTGAAACAGCTAATAGGGGTGAACAAATTAAGTATTGTAGTACTTTTCCACTAGCATACAGGAACCGACCTGTAACCGAGCCGTACTGCAAAGAGAGACTAGTTGCAGTGCGGTTCCAGTTCAACTCAGTTTTCCACTGCAGAAGGGGCAGCTAGGTAAAGTTGGGTTTTTGGAGCACGACAGTGACGTAAAACCAAAAAGACGCTATTTACTATTCACACGGTGTACATCATGGTCTGCTATTTCATTTTTTTTTTTGCGTGGTAATTTCTGCACTTACGTCTGTAAGAATCGCCATGTCATGCAAGTATCAAATGCTAGCATAATTTTCGGTAGGAATCCATTCCGTTCAGCTGTTCTATAGTACGTTTTCAAGTAGGAGGTTGGAAATTTTTGAGTTCCGGGAATGCACATCGCGATGTGTCATACTACTAGTAATAAACAATGTATAGAATATAAGCTTTTTCCTTCAGAAATTCCATGTGCAGAACTCCGATATCTCAGTGCATTTCAACTAATCAGATGTTGGTGAGAACCAGCTTGGTTTGGTCACGCTTTTGGCCCTGCTAGGCCCGTGTTAGTGCGGTTACAGCTCAGGTACAGCTCGGTATGGCTTTGGTGGCAGTGGAAAAGTGCCTTTAGGGTACCAGAACAGACCTCTTGGCTTGAAAAACAGACACGCATATCACCTATTGGCCCTCATAAAGGAAATCTTGTGCAGTAGGTAATGTTTATAAGCCTATTAATGTGGACAGTAGTTCTTAAATATTTACAACCACTATCTTTGACACTGAATGCCAGATAACATAGGTTATTCTAGCAGTTAATCGTGTGAAATGTTAAATCCCTTGTAATAGTAATCGGATGCAAAGTCAGTGTTTATTACGGATGACAAATTTGAAGTAGACTAAGAAGATTATGCATCCCTGTAGCTAAATGCTATCATCATCTGCGTCATAAACCTCTTACTAAACAATTAACTGTTTTCTGATAAATAATGAAAGTCTGACTTTGGTCTGTCTGTGTATCTAAACTAAATATATTTTAAGTTTGTCCATTCCTTGATAAGAATGCCCATTCCTCCCATCTGTTTCTGTTCCGTTGGCCATTTGCTCAGTCTTTCCCACAATGGGTTTAACTGTATTTTTTGTCTAATATCCATGCATAGATTTTATTATGTCTTAATAAGTCATATTTATATTATACTTTTATTTATTCAGCTTTTTGACCAATGAGGAATGGCATTTCATCTCAGTGTATGATGCATGCGTTATGGAGCTGAGATGACAGTAAAGATTTGTTGACTTTTGACATTAAGTGTGGTCAAGGCTGCCACTGAGCTGTCTGCTGGCCTGTCTTTCAGAGCCAGACCATGAATTATGTGGGCCAGCTGGCGGGGCAGGTCTTCGTGCAGGTGAAGGAGCTTTACCGAGGCCTGAACCCCGCAACCCTGTCGGGCTGCATCGACGTCATCGTGGTGCGCCAGCCGGACGGGACGCTCCAGTGCTCCCCGTTCCACGTTCGCTTCGGGAAGATGGGCGTACTTCGGTCTCGTGAGAAATTGGTGAGCCGCCTGACAGAAAGTGGCAGCAGTTTGCCGTTGACTGACATGTCCTTCTTGGTCTTAAAATAGTTTTGTATGCAGAAGGTCAATTATCACCTTTGGTTTTGTCCCCTGAACAGGTTGATATAGAGATCAACGGGGAGCCAGTGGACTTGCACATGAAACTGGGGGAAAATGGGGAGGCCTTCTTTGTGAAGGAGACGGAGAATGATCAGGTATTGCTGTATGAATGGCTTGTGACCCCTGTTTGGCTGCTGCCCAATTCCTGGATGATCCCTGCATAGTCACTGTGTTCTTGCCCTTTGGCAGTGAGGTTCAATGGGACATAAGTCATACCAGAGGCAGCAGGTGTCCAGAAATACGAGTCCTGTTTACTGGTAACATGTCCTGACTTCGATTCCAGCCTCTGTGTCAGGGACGGAGACAGGGATGGCAATCCAGCGCTCTTTTAGGTGCACCATGGAAACGCTCACGCTTAAAGGGGAGGTGGAGACTGGCAAGAGTCAGCGTCTTCTGTCGCTAGGGTTTAACTTTCGTGAGTGAGGAACTCGCTTAAGAGACGAGGCTCCCAATTCCTTCTAGGGTATCCCTTCCTTAATAGGCATCCTGAAGCTTCCCCCCATGTTATACTGACATGTAGAGCAGATGTTAACATTGTGGCATCAGGACAGCTTCACATACACTAATTACATTACATTTATTCATGCAGCAGATACTTTTGCTCAAAGCGACATATAAGTGAGGCTGACAAAAAATCGCAAGCATACAGCAGTCAAGGGGTCACCTAGGCATGAGTGCAGCTTGCCTGAGCTTTCAGTGAATGACCAGCAACAATTCAAGATAGCAGTAAAGCAAGAACAGAACAGTGCATTAAAAACAGAAAGAACCTAATGAGAGCTATTCAGGTAAAGAAAAATATGAGCATTCAGGATACAGGATGACAGGTGATTGGCATCGTGGGTTAGAATTCTGTGCCTGTGACCAGCAGGGAGTTGGTTCAAAAATTCTGTGCCTGTGAACAGCAGGGCATTGGTTCAAATCTTGTGATTGACATGGTTATTTCACCCTTGGTCGCTTGAGCAAAGCCCATAACCCCTGTTGTTCCAGGGACTGAGTGACCCTGCTCTCAATTATAATTTGCTTTGAATAAAAGCATCTGCTATAAAGCAGATATAAGTAAATGCACAATATGTACACCAGAGTCCAACTAAGGGATCACGGTGACCTCTGACCCTACCCTGCCCTGTTTGGCTTTCTTTTGAGGAAAACACTATCAAAATGTGGCTGTATGGGAAATAGTGTTGAATATGTTAGCCCAACAGAACCGAACTTACATTTCACGAGTGGTCTGATTGTAATAAAGAGGCTGTATGGAGAGCGAGATTAATTTAACCTCTTTTGCTGAGCTGCGTGAACCTGAAACTCCCAGATCGCGCAGCAGTCCTATTGGCAGCGAAAGCAGAGCGCCTCGCTGCGTCGAAGGAGAAAACACGGCGTTAAAAGAAGGGCATGCTCCACAGGGAGATTTCATATGGGGAGGGGGAGCCCGGCACATTCTAGGGCCCGTTGATGAGTGTGTGATGACACTAATGCCCCCTGACTCACACAAACACACATATACACGCTGAGCAAGGGGCCCATATTACTTTCCATGTGACTTGCCTGCAGGCACAAGTAGGGCAGAAGTCTGTACTGAAATGGAGAACTGTGAATATTGCATCATAAGGAAAGCCTATAAAGATGCAGTGAAAGGCAGTGTTCCCTATCCCTTCAGTTTAATGAGCTACAGGTCAGGTTTAAGGGATATTATGGTATTCTGACTGTTTTGTTTTAGGTGTCAGAATGAGTTGTATTAACCACTATAATAATAGGCACGATTTACTTACGGCTGTCATACAGTCAGGCTTTTGAAAGCATTTTTTGGATTTTTTTGTGTTCCTCTTCTATCCCCGTGAGACCAGGGTCCAAAGGAGATTCTGTTTTCTTTCTGTGCAAGAAAAACTGCTCTCAGTGGGAAAGAAAAGCTCATTTTCTCTGGTTTGTGAATTTCTGATTCTGTAAACTCTGTTTCACCTTTTCTGTCCATTGAACAGAACCCCTAAAAAGTTACTGTGGAAAAGAGAAGAAGTGGAATGGTTTGATTTTAAGTGATTGCTTTTATTTGATTAGTCTGAGATCTTGTCACTTTGCCTGAATACTTTGCTGTTTGTACACAACCAGATTTTGTATTTGAGTTCCCATCTAAACAAACATTATATGTTGATCCTCTTATTGGTTATCTGAGTAATGAAGTCCAGGCACAGAGAATGCCAACTGAGAGCAGCATGTCAGAGAAAGGTTTGAAAAAGCAAATATGAACAACCCAGTAACAAATCAGTACAGTAACAGTTCATTACAGTAAATGAATTTTACTGTGTTTTTATCCAAATATTGTGTTTTGGCGTATAAACATACATCACAGAGAATCATGTTTTCTTCTTGAAAAATTTTGGTATCTTTTATGAAGTTGTGAATGAACTGTCACGTGAAGAGTCTACTTACTCACTCACTCACTCACTCACTCACACACTACTCGTATGGTTACTCACTCGCTTGCTCAGTTAATTTATCACTTACTGCCTTACTGTATTGCTTATTCACTTGCTTGCTCATTTACTCATTTACACATACTCACTGACTCACTCACTTGCTCTCTTACTCACTTACGCACTTACTCACTACTCACTCACTCACACACTCACCAATGCCTTATTCCCAGTTTGTGTTTTCTCACCCCAGGAAATCCTAATATCTAACCCCAAGTGAAGCCGTTTCTGATCTATGATTTTTGTTAGTTTTCCTCCTTGTTTGTTTCCCCCTGCTGCTGTTCCTCCCCAGAGCCTCTGTTAAACCCAGCCCCGCACCGGAGAACCCCCCTCCCTTCTCTCTGGTTCAGTTACCCGTCCATTTGGTGCATGTCCTGCTGTAGCATTGCATCTCTGTTTGGGGTTGCTGTTGCAGTTATGCCGTTTTACAAAGCCATGCTAATTATAATGATTCAGGTGTCACTTGGGAAGCGATGGTAGGTATAATAATGCAAACTTGACCTGGAAAGCTATGCTATCCATGGTATGGATTTCAGTAGGAAAGCTAAGCTAAATATAAAAATGCAGAATTCAGGTGGAGGGATGAGCTAAATATAGCAATATAGACTTTAATTGGGAAGCTAGGCTAGCTGCTGCTTCTGGGGCTTTTTTGGAAGGTTGTCTGATAAATGGTTTACATTTGCTGATGATATTTCTGTGCTGTCGCCGCAGGAAATCGTGCCTGCATACCTGGCCACCTCCCCCATCCTGTCAGATGGCGCAGCGCTGATGGGAGCGCAGCTGGGCAAGGGCCTGACCCGTCATTCCGACCCAGCGGCCGGGCCCCCTGTCCAGGCCCTGGGGCCCCTGCAGTCTGCCGGCGAGAAGAAGAGGAGGAAGCGGCGGAGGAAGGCAAAGGTGGACAGCCTAAAGCGGGAAGACAGCGCCAAGTCCTCGGAGGATGAAGACATGTTCTCCATCGAAATGAGCTCCGACGAGGAAAAGGAGATGGACAGCAGCAGGTGGGGAGGGGAGCGCCTCGGGGCTGGGAAAATACAGCGGGATCCAAGGGGCCGCAGGGTGATGCGTCTGTCTGGACACATTCTGCACCTATAGGAGACTCTATGTGGTTCTCAATACCAAAAACACAAAGATCATACTGGTCTTGGCAGGACCAGTCTTGCTAATTTGCCTTCCAAGAATGAACTTGGGTCACAATCAATCATGGGATTGGTACCATTGATATTTGGGCTAGAGCAAGACCAACATCCAACATTTTTACCATTCACTTTACTTGTGTTATTAGTATTGGTATTGTTGTGTTATTAGTCTTCGACTAATAATAGTATTCGACAATGGAAGATGATGTAAAATGGGTACACAAGAACGCAACTGCATTCAAGTACGCATACTAAGATTCACCCTCTGTGTCTTTATGTGGAAAGAGCAGATAAATGAATTAACAGACCTATTGCAAGGAAAATTCCTGCATTTCCTTTGTGGGGGGGGAGCTATGCAGAGCCTGGAAGTGGATCGCATGAGGGGTGAGCCACGTGGGGCACGTGCGTTCATGAGTCAACCTCGCCGTGGGGGTGCGATGAGCACCGAGATCGTGTTTTACCAATCGTACCTGGGCAGCTGAGCTCTTGGGCTGATCATGTGCTATTAGTCTTCACTTTGTGTGAATGCTGACGAAATAGCTGCATTAGATTTTTTTATGATTATTATAATTCAGAAGCACATTTATCCCATGTTTTCAAAACTGTCCGCTTCCCTTTTAATGTCGAGGTTTTTACTGAGTTTGACGCACGGGAATTTAGCTGGAACACTCCGAAGTGGCTAAGAGTATTGATAGGAAACGAAATATTGCTTGTCCGACACATGTTTCCCATCTGTCCCAAGTTCATATTAAGGCACACGGGTCACATCATCCCCCGATGGCCAAAAAAAGGCTTGATGTCATTAGTTGAGCATTGGCTTCCTGCCAGTTGTCCCCACTCAGCCCGATCTCCCGGCTGGCAGAGTGCTGTACTGCTATTTTCCCCCAAAATCCTGCAAGCATGGCTTGGAATAGTCAAGTACAGACGCAGGAGGTCCTTTGTGCTGAGGAAGGGGGGGTCGTGACTGGCCACTTGCCAGCCCCTTTGGAAAGAGCATCCAGCGCAGTCTTCAGGGAGGGGGAGGCTTCTGGCATGGAGATTCGGCCATAGCTTTCTTAGAAAAAGGACGGAACAAGCCTGGTCTGCTGGGCAAACCCACAGCCCCATCACTGTTTTCCTTCCCTCGTCTCTCACTCTTGCGTAACACAGCAGCGTGTTTTGATTTGAACAAGGCCTGCTGAAAGAGCTAGAGAAGTGGAACCCAAACGATATGTTTTTTAGAACTTGCCCAAGTTTAGCCACAGAATTTCGGATCAGGATACATTCGATAACAGGAGAAGCCATCGCGAAGTTCTTCCGGAACGGGGCCATAAGCTCAGATACCCTTTAAAAATGAAAGGCCTGTAATTGAATCGTGTCCCTTTAAAATGCCATGCTCTCGAAGAGGAGGGAACGCTTTTGTCTTGGCCGGTGCCATCTTTCGTCTGCTCAATGACACATCTTCTCAGAGACTGAAGTAGGCTGCATGTTCTTTTGTTCCTTGCTGTCCTTGAGCACCAGTGCTGTGAGAGTTGTTTACATTGTTTTGTTTTGTTTTGTGTATTTTCCCAGGAATTATTCACGTGAGGCCTTCACAGAGGAGGGAGCCAGTGGAAGCCCCTCCAGTAGTATGTTCAAGCAGGATGCCATTTATGCACGTTCTGATGGGGAGTGGTCACCGCTGCACAGGTAATCCACATGGGAGGGGCCAGTATTCGCACCCCCTGCCCCCCAATGAAGTGTCGGATAAAGTGATAAAATGACAGACACAATTTTATTTGTGTTTTAGTTTCAGTCTCTGCCGTGTAGGTTTTCAAAACTGTTTTTTGTTTCTTTTTTTACAAGTGTCACATATTTTGATATTTCTTATTATTTTTTAGTTTTAGTTTTTTTTATTATTTCGTTTTAGTTTTTATAGATTAACTGACGTTGGCAATTCTCTTTTTAAATGGAAGACTAAGAGTATTATGTGTTTCCCACAACGCATTGCCTTTCATAACAGAGCTAGTTTGTAATTGTGAAATCAGCAAAGAAAACGGCCACATTCTTTACCGACAGTATCATACAGAAACGCATTCAAATTAAGTCTATCTAATTGTCTATCTAGCATTACAAACTTTTGACTTTATGTCCTCTAGATAGAACCTTGTTTCATATATCAGTTTCAACACAGACATCATGTAATAATGTCCATGAGAAATGACCCTGTGAAGCAGAAGGGACTTCTGTTCTTACACTGTGGCCCCTGTGGTTGGGGATTTGTCCCCCCCCCCCCCCCCACACACACACACACACACACACACACACACAGGTCTCTTACTTCCCAGCTAAATACAGATATAGGATTGACTATTATGCATGTTCTCACCATCTGTAACCTCACCTGCACCACCTCCACCCCCATGGTCACTAGCAGTACTAACACCCACCATGTGACACCAGCAGTTTCAAAACAGCGGCCCCACTGTCGCTCTGCCGGCCATCTGTGAAACCTTGATTTAAAGATACTAGACCAGCTAGTTCAGGTTATCCAACGAGAAAGACAGAACTTTCTGGAAGGCAGCTGATTTGTTTTTGCACCGCCTCTGTTTTCCATGCCCCGAGCTTAACCACGCTGACATACCTCTCACACGCCACGGAGAGCTTCAGATATTATTCACCCAGCTCCTCCAATCCAGTCAGCGGGCTTTAGACAAATAGAGATGCTGGATTTTAAAGTGCATTCTGGGAAACTGAAACATACAGAGAAACTGCCTGATGTGGCCGCCCGCCTTTCTCCCATAGCCCCAGCACCTCCCGTCCTTCCACGCCGAAGAGCGACTCGGAGCTGGTCACCAAACCGTCGGACAAGGAGAAGCAGGCCAAGCCTGAGATGCTGTGGGCTTGGGGAGAACTTCCACAGGCTGCCAAGGTAGCGGCAGTATAGTCGTCTAAGAGCAGACCTTCCAGGAAATGCAGCCATTGTGTGCAGGACAGGCATGAAATACAGCGGGCTAGCAGAATGAGCTAAAGACTCTATTTTAATTGCCAATTTTATTAGTAGAATTCTTATTGCTACTTATAATTACTGCTGGCACTAGTATTTGTGTGCAGGGTGGATGGATGGATAATTTTTACTCATACTTGAAGCAAAGAAGTTCATTAGAAGCTCAAGAAGGTAGATGGTGAGTTGAGTTAAGATAGTAAAAGAAAACAGGGGCTCATTTCCCGCTTCTCATCTGCCAGCCAAGCCGCTTCTCAGAAAAACCAGAGTCTCCACTGAAGGCTCCCGTGTCGGTCCCCGTGTCAGAGAGCACCCACTTCAGAGTGATTTCAGGGGACTGCCCTCCCCAGCAGCAGGACGACTGCCCCCCACCACTGGGCTTGTTTATCCCGGAGCCCATGGACGCCGAGGGGGCGATGCCCATGAGGGTGGAGCCTGGTGCTCATCTGTCAGAGATGGAGGAGGAGAGACACAGCCCAGGGTCTCGTCCGCTCGGCAAGACAGACTCCCCATCCAAGAAAAAAGGTAACGGCAGTACAGGTCACATGTATACGCAGGGCTCACAATTAATTTTCCTGTATTGTTTTATCCAGCCTGGATCTCTCAGGTAATCCCCTCATAAGTTTTCCCCTCAATATCCAGTGTGTGTAATCCTTCATCCTATGTGGGCTTCACTCCTGAGGGAGAGCTATTTATTCAATTTCCACCCACCCAATAGTTTAGATATCAACCCACCCGACAGAACATGAGCCAGTTTTCCTGTATAAACCTTAGCCATCACCATAAGGTGCACTGCCCTGGTGCTCCACTAGGAGGCCCTCTGACCATTTAATATTTCTTATGGCTAAATTAACACAAAGTGTTACTGCGTTATCTTTTAGTTTTTTTTTTTTTCTAAAATTTAAGTTCAAAGCAATTTTAATGATTTTTTTTTCTCATCCACAGATAAGAGGAGTCGCCATCTTGGATCAGACGGTGTTTACCTGGATGACCTTACAGAGATGGACCCTGAGGTGGCTGCCCTTTACTTTCCTAAAAGGTAATGTGTCAGTGTTTTGCTTACTATGCAACAGTAGATTATACCAAGAAACCATGAGGAAAATCACAGGCTTAGTTACGTTTGGCACAAAGGGCGATAAAACCTTCTTCGGTTTACAGTGACGGAGCTGGTGTTGCCATGGGAACAGCGGAAAGCCTGGTGCACGGTGCCAGCATGTCCCCGCAGTCCGTCAGCAGCTCTGGAATGGACAGTGGCGTCGACAGCTACTCTGATCAAATAGGCGACCTGCCTTCTATCGCCATCTCCCTGTGTGGGGGTCTCACTGACAACAAAGAAATCACAAAAGGTAGGTTTGTCTTTGCGTTCATACTCTTGTCAGTTTCAGGTTTTAAAAATGTTAGCGTAATATACAGCTAATGATGTGTACAAAATTACTGTTCTCAGCCCGTGGAAGTTTGTGTTCTCTTCCACTGCTGTCAAACCCGATTTTGCTTATTCGCCAGTTATAAATTGCTGGAACTCCCAGCACAGGTTTACAGGTGAACTAAACGGGCACTGGGTGGGTGTGTGGACAGTGAGCTGAGGATTGCTGCCATTTAAAAGATTTTTTTTAACAATGTTGTAAAGTCATTTGTAGCAGTCGTTGAAGGAAGGCTTTTGTTTTTTGGTGCTTCTAGAACAATTTCAGGAAAAAGCAATAACATACCAGCAGTTTGCCGAAAATCCATCCATCATCGATGACCCAAACTTGGTGGTGAAGATCGGAACCAAGTAAGATTTGAAGATTATTAATACCTTATTATGTAAATCTAGCACTTGCA
Source organism: Hyperopisus bebe (assembly GCA_026777045.1). NCBI lineage: Eukaryota > Metazoa > Chordata > Actinopteri > Osteoglossiformes > Mormyridae > Hyperopisus > Hyperopisus bebe. The sequence goes on along the minus strand of JAODJW010000039.1, from coordinate 19,202,925 downwards.
CAATGGGGTTTGCCTGTGCTTATCGAGTCACAAATGCAGGCTGGAGAACCTGCTGTCAGCGGCTTGTTAAATTCTTACGGCAAGTTTTTTTTTTTTGTTTGTTTTACATAAAATCAGAATTGATTCTGTTACATTCATGCTAATATGGATCTGAGGTTAAGTACAAAGAGCATTTGTTTGCATTAATGGTGGTGGCTTGGGTCGCATTCAAGCACCCTGTTCGCAAATGCTGCCATTCATCATTCAGCCCTCTGAGCATATGATTACAACTCATAGAATGAAACTTGCTAACAGCCTTTCTGGAACCCTGCAGGTACTACAACTGGACTACTGCTGCCCCTCTGATGTTAGCGATGCAGGCATTCCAGAAGCCTCTGCCTAAGGTACAGCAGTGCGAACACGTGGACACTGGCCCAAATCCACTGCATCGCTCTGTGTGCTCTCCTCGTGGTGCCTCATATCACATATATTACATCCTACCACTCCACAGATCCGTACTGCAGTGTCTCAGTTTACACCAGATGACTTTTAGGTAACCGCTGGTAGCTGATTAAGGAAACATTCCACATTGTGTTAAGCAAATTTGATATAATTTGACATACAGTAAGGCTGATGGGCATTTGCAATGAAGTTCAGAAGTTTGTCTTTCTTGGAAAGCGGCTGTTGCTAGGAAATTCCACAGAGGACGAAGTGTACAGCATGTTGAGTCCGGGGGGTGGGGGTATGGAGCAAAATACGCACAGTGATTGGATTATCTGGAAATGACATCACAGAAGAGGCAGCAGCCAGAGCCTCTCTAGACAACAGAGCAGTAGCATTGATTTTCTTTTTGTTTTTTTTTCCATAAGCCTTGACTGTCTGATGATTGCCTATGATTTTTTTAATCTTACTTTTGATGCTTTTCTTTTCTGAGACAAATAATAGCTGAGGCATTGCATGCTTCATGCCATTGGTAGCTGCTATTCTCTCCTGAGTTGTTATGACACTACAGAACAAGCTCTGCCATGTGACTCATTAACAAAACCTGCTTTTTTCATTTGTGTTTTGATCTGGTTAAAACCAGACACTTGCTGTGGTCATGGTATGTCTAACCAGGTATTTGCATAGTTTTATTCCACTGCTTGGTTTCACTACTTAATATAAGATTACTGTTTGTATCTAAAGGATTTGAAATTTTATAAGAAGGAAAATGACATTTTTTGTCAGATTCACAATAACCCAGCACATTCTGACCATTGACCTGCATTAGCGTTGCCTTCATCAAGGTTCTTGGTATGTTTGTCTGTGGAACCCATGTTGACTGTGAACTATCACATAAACCGTATACTGTAAACATTTCCTAAATGCCCTCATTAGATCAATACATACCAATACACATCACAGCATTAGAGGCACCAATAGCCATAGTCATACACATACCCATACAAATCACAGCATTAGAGGCACAGATAGGCATACTCATACACATACCCGTACACATCACAGCATTAGAGGCACGGATAGGCATACTCATACACATACCCGTACACATCACAGCATTAGAGGCACGGATAGGCATACTCATACACATACCCGTACACATCACAGCATTAGAGGCACCAATAGGCATACTCGAACGCATACCTATACACATCACAGCAAAACACTACAAACCCTCAAAAATCATGCCTCCATTTCTCCGTGTTAATGTCTAAATATCTGCGCTTCCAGAGACACCAGTAACAAGTGTTAGTTAGCATTGGAGCAAGAGCCAGAAAATACATTAAAATATTGCAAGAACCTAATATCACAAGAGCTATTCAAATCAAAAACACCACAAGGACTCAACTCAGTTCCTGCTAGACAAGTACCCAGTGTTCCCAAGAGACCATAACTCTGGCTGATGGATACAGTGCAGCTTTGTAGTTGGATGAGCTAGTTGATATGTTCCTAGAAAAAACAGGCCTTGAGTTGTTTCTTGGAGGTTGACAGAGACCCTGTTGACTGGTTGTGAACAAGTAGGTCATTACACCATTGAGTAACCACACTACAGTCCTTTTTCCAGATCTTTGATAATCCATCCGACCCCTTATGTAGTACCAGGTCATGGGACCTGGAGCCTCTCCAAGGCAGCATAGGACACGAGGCAGGGGAACACTATGGATAGGGTCTTTGCAAGGTTCTTTGGATAAAGGCATCTCATCACATGCCAAAGTCCGTCCTGGTCTTCTTATCTGTACAAAGTCATCTTAAGTCAAGCATTAGAGGCATTAGAGGCATGTTAATGACTTTCTTCGTTAAATTAGTCTACTTCCAGTTGTCGTTTGTATTTTTTTTATTACAAACAGTTGCATGTTTTATCATACTCCTTTTCGCTATCTTCTTAGAGCTGGAGTAAGTTTGAGAATTTGATTAATCCCGTTTCTTTCCCTGTTTTCTCCTCTAAATGTCTCCTATTTCCTTTGTGTTGTTTATTTTTAATCTCATGTGTCAAGCATTCTTGTCTCAGTTTTGTGTACTCAACCCTCGAGTTCTGCTTCTACTGTATGCGCACCGTGCTTTGGTCCAACCCCGTACGTGACGATCCCTCTTGTGTCCGCATTCCTGTCTGGCTTCGGCCACCATCATTTCCATCTCGACTTGGTCCCCCCCTCCCCCATTAAGTCATTCATTCATTCATTCATTTATTCATTTATTTATTTATTTGAGTCGACGAGTCGTTCAGCCTGTGCGTTTGCTTCAGGCCACGGTGGAGAACATCATGAAGGAGAAGATGCCCAGGAAGGGAAGTCGCTGGTGGTTCTCGTGGCGTGGGAGGAACAGCAGCATTAAGCCGGTAGGTTCTAAAGCAATGTTTTTAACTTTTAAAGGGACCTGACCCCAGAGAGCTCAACCCGAGAATCAGGATTCAAGATGTTTTGTTGACTGTGTACAAAAAGTCTATTGGAAGGTCCAACACACAGAACAGGTAATAGTATGCAAATAAATAATTACCTGACATTAGATGTTAGTGCAGTGAATTAGCTAACACTGCAATTCACATTAAGCAAGAGTTAAGTGGTACTCAAGGTTCCAGACTGTTGGTGATGCAGAAAGTTTGGGGAAGAAACTGTTGTTGAATCTGGTTGTCAGCATTCTGATGTTGTGCCATAATTACGTATAGACCTATGTGTATCCATGGCAACATACCCAAAGTAATTTGAATATTCTGATGATTATGGTAAATGTTGTTTGTCCTAGCAAAATATCTGACTGGTCAAAACTGGGGTCTTTTTGGACAGGATTCTGCTGCAGAAGAGGGAGGCAGCAGTGGAATTAACTCAGGAAATATTTCCTCTGTAAACAGGTGATTTATTCAAGCATATAAAGATCAAATGGATCTCACAACTGGCCTCTGATTGGGCTTGTACTTGGTGGCTGTCTTTGATTGGGTCTTTGTGCTGCTGTCACAGGCTGAAGGATGAGTCGTCATCCAGTGATGACGAACAGAGAACACCCAAGCACACCCCTGTCTCCACCCAACCAGATCCTCTGCTAACCCCAGGGGGCGTGTCCTATAAGAAGACCCTCCGCCTCACATCTGAGCAGCTAGTGAGTGTGGTCGCCTCATTGGCCTTTGCTGTAGGGCAGAAATTCTGTGATAGCACGGGATGACCCTACCCGCTTCGTCCCACAGGTTAGCCTGCAGCTGAAGGACGGACCAAACGACGTGGTGTTCAGCGTCACCACTCAGTACCAGGGCACCTGCCGCTGTGAGGGCACCATCTACCTGTGGAGCTGGGATGACAAAATCATCATCTCTGACATCGACGGCACCATTACCAGGTGTGCAGGGATGCTCACCTCCGACAGCGGTTACTTAGATGAGCTTATTCTTAGTAAGCTGTCAGTCAAGTCAACAAATACATTGTGTTGCATTGTTTCCCAATCTGGTCCTCTGGGACTCGCAGATAAACGTGGACTGTCCAGCAGGGAACTGAGGGGGAGCAAAAACATGGACTATCTAGCAGGGAACTGAGAGGGAGCAAAAACATGGACTATCTAGCAGGGAACTGAGAGGGAGCAAAAACATGGACTATCTAGCAGGGAACTGAGAGGGAGCAAAAACATGGACTGTCCTTGGGTCCCCGAGGACCAGGTTGGAAAACCCTGGCATATTGGATTGTTGCTGCAAATACTGGGATGACCTTAGGAGAGGTTTTGAAATGGCTAAGCTGACACACTTTCACAGACAGTATCATAGTTTAACTCATGGGTGTCGTTAGATCCCATCAGTCGAGGCTTTTAAGCCTAGACCTGAGTATTTTTGCCCCAATGCCAATCTTCCTTCAAAAAAAAGTCAAGCCCCCGGTGAACTTGACTTAGCCCCTGATTTTTTCAATAGCTAGAAACACTCCTGGTCTAACTCCAACATGCAGATCATTTAAACATCTTTGACTTTTGCACAGTATTTCATATGCATGTATAAAACTGTTCTATAAAATACTTTTTATCCAAGTTTGACGTATTCAGATTTCAATTGCTGCCAATGTCAGGGTGAAATGAAACAGTTGTCCTCTAGAGAACGCCATCTGATGCACACCCTCTCCATGCTCCTGCAGGTCCGACACCTTGGGCCATATTCTTCCGACGCTGGGCAAAGACTGGACCCACCAGGGCATTGCACACCTGTACCATAATGTCAGCCAGTAAGTCCCCCGTGGCACATGGGAATGCCAGCCTTTAATCACCCTGCATTTTGTTGGTGGCTCATATTCTTTCCACAAAGCTGAAAGTTCAATATACCCGTCACCATGCTCTGTTTTCAATGGGACGGCTACGTGCAGGGAATTATGAAGTCCTAGTAGCTGAAATTCCCAGACTTCTACACCAGTGCAGTAATTGAAATTAATGAAAAGGTTTATGTATGTAGATGTGTGCATATTTCTGTGTGGTTTTATGTGTGTGTGTGTGTGTGTGTGTGTGTGTGTGTGTGTGTATTTGTGCATGAAAGAAAAGCCTAAAAAAACACATAGTGTTCTGATATCCCCACGAGACCAACAGCTGTCCTTTTACAAACTCATCTCCTTAACAAGTAGAAAATCTTTTCTTTTCTTGCTGAGAATTCCTGGAGTGGGGATGAGGATTGTTAAGTACAGGAAAATGGCAGTCAATCAAAATTCATCTAAATGTGTGTATTGTGCATTCCTGACTGATTCAGTGAGTGAGTGATTGACTGACTGACCGACTGTCTGTCTGACTCACTGACTGACTGACTGACTGACTGTCTGTCTGACTGACTGACTGTCTGTCTGTCTGACTGACTGACTGACTGTCTGTCTGTCTGACTGACTGACTGTCTGTCTGACTGACTGACTGACTGACTGACTATCTGTCTGTGTGACTGACTGACTGACTGTCTGTCTGACTGACTGTCTAATTGTCTGACTGACTCACTGTCTGATTAACTGTCTGTCTGACTGATTGACTGACTGTCTGATTAACTGTCTGTCTGACTGACTGTCTTTCTGACTGACTGACTGACTAGTCTCTAACCAACGGTTTCCCTGTCATACAGGAATGGCTACAAGTTTCTATACTGCTCGGCCCGTGCCATCGGCATGGCCGGCATGACCCGGGGATACCTGCACTGGGTCAATGAGAGGGGCACCATGTTGCCCATGGGCCCAGTCCTGCTCAGTCCCAGCAGCCTTTTCTCTGCCCTGCACAGGTGAGACGGGCAGCTGACTGCCATCACCCTCCCACACAAATTTATGGCAGTTTATTCAGAGAACACCCCCTACCCCGCCCACCTGCTCTTGAAAATTCATATTTCTAGAACTTCCCACTTGGGATCAAAATCTGTCTGTCTGTGTCTCTGTCTTTGTCTGTCTTTATATTTCTGCCTGCCTCTCTATCTGTCTGGTTGGCTGTCTGTCTTGCTGTCTTTGTTTTTCTGTCCATCTCTCTGTGTGTCTTGCTGCCTGTCTTTGTTTTTCTGTCCATTTCTCTGTGTGTCTCACTGCCTGTCTCGCTGGCCGGCTGACTGGCTGTCTCTGTAGCCAATATAAAGGTGTGTCTCACCTTAAATGCCTGTTCTTTCTTTGGTTCCATCGTTTCAGGGAAGTGATTGAAAAGAAGCCGGAGAAGTTTAAAATTGAATGTTTGACAGATATAAAACAGCTGTTCCATCCAAACATGGAGCCATTTTATGCAGCTTTCGGAAACAGACCTACAGTAAGTCTTACCTGCCTCAGCTATTTCGAACCACCCGATATTTTACATTATTTACTTGAGGAGACACTGATAAAGTAGTTTTATGCTAATTCTGAACTCATTAGAACTCGAATTTCCTAAAAGTTGAAACAACCAATTCGAAAAAAATTACCTAGAACTCGATCTGAATCTCAGAAGTCAAACCGTGAACGCTGACCTAAGATAACTTGTATGCACGGGGAAATGAGTCACGCAGCACATCTCTCAGTGAAAACAAAGAGTAACGCTTCAGTCTCAGCCTCGTATTCGCTGTGATAGCATCGTGCATGTTTACACTAGCTGAATACATATATTTAGACAGTAACAATACATTTAGACAATGGTAGACAGTAACAGTAATTATTATTATATAATGAAATACATTTAAAAATAAAGATTTCTTATTAATTGTTTTAATATTAATAATAAACCATTCATACATTTAACTATAATAATATTGTCGTGCCCAGTGGGGAAGGAATGGAGACAAAGGGAATATGGGGTTTAATTACAGGTAAGGCAGACAAAACGCAGACGGACAATACAATGAACTGGTAGCTGAACTGGGGAAACAAACTGAAACGCGGACGAAATACAGAGGACTAATGGCAACAACCAGAAACAGCTGATCACATGGGGATCCCACACGGGGGTAACGAGGGGGCGTGGCACACAGAAGGAGCGAACGATCGGGGCAGGACACATTGTTTTTTTTAACTTCACACATTGTTTGGATACATTTATTTTCATACTTTAAAAATTACTTTTGATAAATGTGCTTAGATGTGTTTAGTACAGTATATGCTTTTCTTGTTTTGTCTGGTTCATTTTGCATTTAAATGTTAAAAATATATATATTTCGGTGTAATTTTTGGGGCTGGGAACCAATTAATTGGTTTTCCATTATTTCTTATGGGGGAAATTGGATCAGAACTTTTTAGGATTCGGTCCGGAGTTCTGAACGGATTAATTTCAAGTTCTGAGGTACCACTGTATATTATTTAACCACAAATTAAGTGTTAGTTACAAACTGATCTCATGTTTGTTCGGCATTAATGAATTGTCACGTCTTATCTGAAGCAAGTATCATATCCGTTACTATATCTGTTAATTCTGTAAATCTTAATGAACCACAAAAGGAAATACTGTAGGAAGAGATAATGAATCATGTAAAATCTCATGTTCGTTCATTGTTAATGAATTGTGATGCATCATTTATCCCAAGTAGTATTATATCTGTTAATTTGTACTTCAGTAGTAACTGTGTTACTACTAGGTATTTGTGTCTCCTCAAGTAAAGTGTTACCAAAAGGGATTTATTTTTTCTCACAGGATGTGTACTCCTACAAAGAGGTTGGCGTTCCCCTGAACAGAATATTTACTGTGAATCCAAAAGGGGAGCTGGTTCAAGAGCATGCCAAGACTAACATTTCCTCGTAAGTGTTACCTTGCAAAGTGTGTGTTACTGGAGTATAACTGGAATATTCAAAAACATGAATAGGAACAGTGCAGTGGCCCCAGTGCTGTAATGGCGGCCATGCTAGCTCATATCCAGGGGCATCTCTGTTGTACTCCAGTAGCTCTGATAAATGTACATTGATAAATGTGTAAATGTTTTTAGAATTGTTAAGTAATTTTAACATAGTGGTTAAAGATTTGTAACCAGATCGTTTCTGGTTCAATCCCCTGGAGGGGCTCTGCTGTTGTACCCTTGAACTATAAAGTTAACCTGAATATGCAGTTATGTAAGTTTATGAATATATAAGTGGCTGCTAGCTGCATGTTAGTGGGCAGCGGCTGGTCTCCCTGGTAACCATTCGCCGTGCCCCCGTTCTCGCCACAGGTACGTGCGGCTCGGCGAGGTGGTGGATCACGTCTTTCCCCCCATGAGGCGCGGCGATTCCTCCGACTTCCCTTGCTCCGACACCTTCAGCCAGTTCACATACTGGAGGGAGCAGCTGCCTGAGGTGAAAAGCGACGACGAGCACCTGGAGCTCAGCTGAATCGGTCCACCCCCCTCCCCATCCGCGCGGGCAGATTCATGCAGTCGTGCGCAGAGAGCGCAGATATGCACAGAGACAGCAGCTGTGCACTGTAGCTAAGGACACGTACCTTTTCACACAGACTAACAAGCACTTTTCAGTTGTTTAAATTCAGTTGTTGTCCTACACATTATCTTTTAATGGTAATGCTTTCCCTCACCTCAAATGGTCTTGTGAATTTCAGCTAAAAACAACAGCATATAATTGGTGTTTTTTCATAGGCTAAATAATACAACTGTACAATTTCACTATTACAAATTGAATGCTTAAACCAGGAAAAACATTGATGTTCAACTACATGTGAGGTCAGCGTGCGGCTAAACTGGTGCCAAACATTTCAGTGAAATACATCATTTGTTCAATTATCTTTCATATTTAAATATCTATTCATAGTTTTTAATTAGTTGGTCTTGAAAAAAACAAGGAGAATTATCAACATCTAGTTCAGAGGTCAGTATTCTTGTGCATGCTGCTGATTACTATAATTGTTTTCAACAATTAAAGTTCGTACACAAAATGCTCCTTAATTAATGTAATTCAAGAAACCTCGGGATGTATTTAAATCAGCCTGATATTTTTCTTCTCTGTTTCAAATGGTTTTCAGACATACATTATTTACATTCCTCAAAATCAAGTAAGTTTTGGTTAAATTTGTTTATCAAAATGACCTGTAATAGCAGGTGACTCTATTGTGATTGGGTTCTGACAATCGAGTGAAAGCCGAGAGCATCTATACTTGCGAAAGCCACCCATTTCCTGTGGGGTCAGCATGCATCTGACTGCCTAAACTAAGCAGCAAATGTCACACTCTGAGTTTCTGTCTCCCTGTGGGTTCAGACAGATGTAAACACTGTATCCTTACCCTGTTTAATTAGGTATCACCCTGTGTTATTTTAACTGAGTCAGGATGCTACAACTGTGAAGGTGTTCAAACTCATTTCTTGACTTTCAAAGTTCTAAAACATGATAGTTTAACTTGAAGCTGCTTTTATTTGTGATATAAAGGCTGGAAAAGTTGTGAAATGGACAAAAATGACCTCCTTGACTGCTTCGATTGCTGCAATGCCTTTGCTCAGCTTGGTAGAGAAGTTATGAGGATGAAGGTTGGCAGAAAAAACACATAAGCATAGGATCCATAAAACTTCTCAGGAAGAGTGAAATGTGATCTGGATGGATAAATAAAACTTTTAAGCGTTACTTTTTAATGTAGCAAAGACAACACGTGCGTTCATGGTGTCTCCATTCCTGCAGTGGAAAATGTATACATGTGAATTCAAATGTATGAAACAAAAACACCTAATTTATTTATACAGTTCATATTGTATATATTCAAGAAGACAATTCTACTTTTACAAAACTGCTACTTTAATATTACAGATTCTGAAAATGTAATATTCATGAACCCACATAGAAGGTTACACCCACATGGAATAACATAAACATAATGTAATGTATGTCTTTTTAAACACAAATAATTTAATGACATTTTTAGAGCTTTGCTGCAAGAGAGTACAGCTTTTTAAAAATATGGTGTATTAATACAATTGTATAAAGACTGAATATTAACAATCTAATGTATTAAATAGGCGATGAATATGTACAGCATTTCATATTAACAGATTCTTCTTTCATTTGTTATATGGTATCATTGATTTTTTTTGTTATTATGTCACATCAGATACATTTTAAATAGGTATGGTACCTGACCTCCTGGCAATGTACACAAGAATCACAAATACATTGTCATTGTTAAGATGCAATATTAAGCCAGTGTAAGCACTAAAACTCCCTGGATCATTTATATATTTCAGTCTCTGAAATAACACACAAACTGCTAACTGTTCACCACACAAATCCTGGGGTGAGGATCTTATTGAAATTGTATAGACTATGTAAAATCGTGTTACTCTTTCTGTGAAAGATCTGTATTGCAATAAGTTTTGTATTGCCTCATCTGTCACTGTTACGATTGAATTTATTATGACTTTCAGATGTACAGAATGACTATAGATTGATGTGCCAACTTTGGGTTTGTTTATATCTGCTCTTATATTAACTTCAATAAAGTACTTCAGGAGAGAATTGGTTTAAAGGAAGTTTATTCACGTATTGGACCTATGCCGCTAATAATGACATGCACTCCAGGGGAATGGATTTAAGGTAGCCTGGGCTAAATGTAAGGGAACGAAGTCCATTTAAGCTGGGGTACCTTAAATCAGACAAGTTATCTGGATAAGCAAGAAATCCTGGTTTGTGGTAAAAACCCCACATGGTATGTTTTTCAGATAAATTTAAACACACGGTAAGTTTTTCTCCCTTAAGGTGATACATCGGTTTTGCAGATCCACTTACTTACACCAGTTTAGGGCGTTTTCATGTCCACCTACATATGAAATTATAATGTATATCTTACTAAAGCCATTCATGTTCTAATGTCATGCCTCAGCAACTTCCTTAAGGATTACACATAATGTCCAAGAACCACAGAGAAATCATTTTATATAGGGTCATCTGTTTTGATTTTTTTTTTTTTTTGGTGGGGGATGGGGGGTGGGGGGGAAGAATAAATAAACATATACAATCGTCATAGTTTTAAAATGGTCACTTGTTGAATGATCTGTTCCTAGCCAAAGGGGGGGGGAGGGGGGTGTAAGCTAGGATGATTCCAAGGGCCTCTGTCGGCTCAGGGGGCCTAAACAATTTGAAACATAATATGATTGGTTTGGGTTGGGGGCCCAGTATGATATGATTTTATGGGGCCCAAAATCTCTAAAGATCCCCTTTAATGTGCTGAGGGGGATTCTACCAGGGCACTGTTGTTCAAATATTTGAATGAGTGTTAAATGAGATGTAATCACCTCCGTGCACGTTAGTCTGGCACCCTCTGTAGGTCAGTTCACGTGCACCACTCAGAGGAATTGGTACTTAATTTCTAAATTAATTCTTAATTTTTGTAATCTTCTCCTGATCATACTGAATTTATATTATTTAAATGTTAAAAGACCGCTATTCAGACCGGAGTTTCTAGCTATTGAAAAGATCAGGAGCTAAGTCAGTCTTTACCTGGGGCTTGACTATTTTTTTTGACGGTAGCTTACCATCGGAGCTAAACTACTCGGGTCCATAGCCCTGAGCGATCGGAGCTAACGACGCAGACCCTGTGTCAGACTCTAAATCGCTTTAATTACTAGAATCTGAAACCTTTGCGTATCGTCAGTCTAAGATAGACTTTGCAAATGTAAATTAGGGTTTTATATAAACTTTTTTTTATTATTATTTTCAATGTTTATTGTTATTCTCATCTGTAAATGGTTAAGTTTATGTGTTTTTAAAGTTCACTGCGCTTCTAAGCATAACCTCCGGCGCGAATATTTTCATCTGATAACAGCGTCAGCGAAAAAACGCACCGCCAGCTGAGATCGATTCTTCAGGGAAAAGTAAACTTGTCTTTAAAAATCGGGTCACTTGGGGCTTTTGAGACGCGGCAGCGGCGTGACAGTTCCGGGAGGAGTTACCCGAGACCGAGCGCCCATTGGCTGCTTGCGCTCAGCTGTGCGCCGTGACTGTCTCCGGCTTTTCATGCGGAAAGAAAAGGTGCGGGGTGCGAGCGGGGAGCGCAATGTGAGCGGGTGAGCGGCTACCCAAGGGACAATGGATAGCTCGGTATGAGTTACTGCAGCCGGGACTGAGTTTCCTTATTTTACGGAATGTGTTTTTGCGTCATTTCAGGCAGATCGCACTTTTCGTAATTAGTTATACATGTTGTTTCGCTTTCCACTTGTTGCGTGTAACGACACAGTACTGTAATGTTATGTAATCACGTAATTCAAACAACGGAGTCTTTGTTATTGCAGTTAATGGCCTGTGCGTTTTTGTAGTGTCATTTGTGTTCCTTGTTTTGAAACCTTATGGCGTCTAGGTATTATTTGTCCCGATAATGGATCGGTTTGGCATTACAAGATTAACTTAAACCATACCGAGAGTCTTCAAAAACACCAGTTAAATGAGAAAAGAGTAAAGATTTATTCAAGAGATCAGATGTGGTTATATCGAAAGTTTTCAGTTCCGAAATGCCTGGTGTTATGCAAATCATGGAAATATAATCTCGGACACTGCCTGACGATTCTCCCTGGTATTATTTAATTGCATCTGCTTTGTAGTTAACCGTTGTACAGTAATGTTTATGTATATGAGTGTGAGTCTGTCTGGATGAGCGGATTGTATAAAAATTTTATGGAAGTATTATCACGTTGACCTGGGTTTCTGCTTACCTGTGCAAATACTGCATTGACATTTACAGTGGGGTTAAACTCTATTAGTGGAGTCTACTAACCTCAAAATCTAAAGTAATGCATACGAGTTATATTTTTATACTGATAATATTAATTACGGTAGTTAGAGCATTAAAGGGAAGACAGTAGGAAAACAGTGGAGTAGATCCATGTATTTGGCTTAATAATGCTGTACTGTATTCAGGCTCAGTACTTGATGTTGTCGAGAAGGGATGACTTCCGGGACATCCTGGAGGAGAGGAGGACGTCGAGCGACCTGAGTCATGCCTTGAAAAGCTTCACCCCCGTGTCCAGCAGGGGCTCACTGGCTTGCTCTGTGAGCACCCTTAACAAGACTGTGCTGGAGTCCCAGCACCTGCATTACATTATGCAGGAGGTAATTCATCCACCAGATGGTGGCGATTGTCACGATAATGTCAGGCGGAGAAGCACCTGTTCACACGATCATACCAAGTTTGTGTCTCTGTGTTTCTAACATCCTGTCTGATGCTCACTTCTCCCTCGGTGCTGAGGTGTCTAAGGACACTGGTGAGTCACTGGAGGCGGTCAGAGAGGAGGCTGCTGGGATATTAGAGGAAATGTCCCAGGACCTGCAGTTGGGATACATCCGATTCTTGGGCTTCATCCTAAGTAAAGTGTTCAAACGGCTGTTCCGCAAGATCAACGTCAACGAGGAGGGGCTGCAGAGGGTAATACACAATTTCACTTAGGAGGACGTTGCTTAAGATTCAACCTGATGTAACAGGCTTTTGGTTAATTATTGGATAAATCGTTTTAAACGATTCATTTTAAAAATCGCGGCCTTCGACAGAAAGCATGCATTTAGTGGCCAACAGTTATCTGGTAATAGTTGCCTGCATCTTTAGCCACACGTGAGAAATTTTTCACCTGAATTTGGATATGGTGTGTAGCTGTTTTATATGTCTGTGTGTGTGTGTGCATGCATGCAGAATTATTAGGCAAGTGTATTTATTTTTTGCTTGCATGTCATCTTCTGACCAATAGTTTCTGTCCAGATTCATCTACAATTCAGAATGTTCTCTTCAAAAATAGAGCATGCTCAATATTTGGTTTGGGTACTTAGTGTTTGGAGCAAAACAGGAAACTGTAGATGCTCTGGATCCCTGTGCAGAATTATTAAGCAAATTATTATTAAAATGGGTCAAAAGGGTTATTACAGAGAGCAGAAGAAGACAAAATAGTAAAGTGCCAATCAGAGGGATGGAAAACAATGAAAACTGCCAAACGTTTAACATGTGATCATTGTGCTGTCAAGTGTTTTGTGGCCAACAGCCAAAGAAGATGAAAAAAGCATATAGAGAGAAAACATAGATTAACTGCTAAAATATGTGTCAAATTAAAGGGAAATCGTCCAGAACATCGTTAGAATCAAATGGCACCATTTTATAAAACTGCGATCTGAACAGAATCTCTTGGAAGTTCTGGGTTCAGCGTGTTACGTGACACTGCTAAGGTCACAAAAGCTGAAACACAACCTCAACTGAATAGGTGCTTTCATGCTGCTGGAACTGTTTCCTGGAACCAGAACCTTTTTCTGCAACAAGGGACTTTTGTCACGTTCCCACTGCAGGATTGCAGTTCCGTGGAGGCAGTTCCAGAAGCCTTGATAAACATAAACTACTGGGCATGCGCTTACAGACAGCTTTTTGACTGGTTGACTACAAGCAACGGCGCTAACTTGAAAGTTACGCAGAAGTGCAGAAAAAGAGATGCAGTGGAGCAAAAACTGAGCAGATGGAATTATTTTGTGCCCCATTTACTTTTAATGCACCAAAGCATACATTTTTTGCTTGCTTCTCCATATTATTGCATCAGAAAATTTGATCACTAACCTAATATACTTTTGTCTAATATTGCTGGTGCCAGCGGTTAAACTTGCAAAAAGTTATTACTGGGATAACATTGCATTGTTTTTTATTCTGTGGAAAATGAAAGATCGATCTGTTGGTCAGATTTAATAAGAATCATGAAGTTATGAATAGAAGGTCCTGTTTTGATTGGGATTGATCCCCCACTAACTAACAAAATGGCTTTTTTTTAGGCTCCATTGTTTTGGAGTAGAGTTTGTAGTTTCATATGAAATTATGTGTGAAGCCGAAAATACAAGCCTTTTCCATCTCCTATGCTTATTTAGCACACTGGTCCCAGTTCCTGTTGTGCAGTGTGAAAGCGGTACACAAAAGAACCTACAATAGTCCCCACTGAAGACAGCGAAGGGAACTTGTAAACCAAGACCAGGCTCTGAAATTTCGGTATGAAAGCACCTAATATGGCACACAAGCTAAGATACGTCTCAAGACTGACTTTACAAAGGTTTGTGGGCATATGAAATTAGTGATTCAGGGGAGTTTCTAGCTATTGGAAAGATCAGGGACTAAATGGAGTTTACCTGGGGATTGACTTTTTTTGACTTTTTTTTTAATCTTTTGAAAGGAGATTGGCCTCTGGGCTAGACTTTAGACTATAGGCTGTAGCCCCGAGTGATCAGACTTAATGATGTCCATGGAGTGATTCATGATGGAGTAGATGGATGGACCCATGGATCGACACTTTCTAGCACCTACAGTGTGATGGAGGAGTGATGATCTGGGCTGCAATTAATCAGTGAGAAAAATAATTTCTGAATTCACTTTTATAAGTCTGCCCACCATTTGCTAATAGTGATCTACAGGAATAGCACTTGCCTAATAATTCTGCAGACAGTGTGTGTATAATATAATATAATATAATATAATATAATATAATATAATAATGTGTGTATACATCCCACCTTAGCTTCAGCAAGCCATGCAGGAATCTCCAGTGGTGCTGATGCCCAATCACAGAAGTTACGTGGACTTCCTGGTGCTCTCCTACCTCCTCTTCACCTACGACCTCTCCATCCCTGTCATTGCTGCTGGAATCCGCAAGTATCTACTGCACACATGCTGTGTAATTGGGGCAGCTTCATATTTCAGCTGCAACGTGCCGGGTTCCCAAAAGACCCTTTTTGTTATCAGCTGTCATTTGTTCTATGGAATATCAGCTGTGTATTCACTAAATCCATTTTCTGTGGAACTTTAAACAGATCTTCCTCCAGGAGAAGCGCACTTGGGCCGTAGAGGAGGCCTTTTATAATTAACTGTCTCCCTCATTGTGTTCACTGTCTTCCAGCACTGATGGGAATGCAGCTTATCGGTGAGATACTGAGAAGATCCGGTGCTTTCTTCATCCGACGTTCCATTGGGACCGACAAGCTGTACTGGGCCGTGCTCTCTGAGTATGTGAAAACCATCTTGAGGGTATGTCCCTACTGGATTCCAACACACGAATAGCTATGCATGACAATGGACATTCTGAAGTTACATTTAATCCTGGGCTGCTTACCTGGTTATCTGTCTAATGGGTTTGTCTCATAGCAATAAATTGTTCCTCAGAGAGAAATTTATAACCACATCATAGTCTTTTGCTTAGGTGTAGGCATTTGCTGATGCTATTATTGTTAATGTTAATTATCATTAAATGTTATGCTAACATTTTAAAATCTTATACCTAGCATACGCAGCTCCTTTTTTCTATAGTGTGCAGTGATGCAAGAGAACAAATAATTATAAAAAATCTACCAGTGAAATAAAGATTTCTCTTAAGATTCACACGTGTTTATGCTGATTTGGTGTGGTCACACAGAAAGATTTCGCTCCAGTTGAATTCTACGTCGAGGGACTTCGGAGTCGTTCATTGAAGTCTTTGCCACCAAAGTTGGGTGCGTGAACAGCTCCCTCCTTTTCCCACGTTACAGATGATTCTGGAAAATTCTGCCGTTTTTGCTAATCAATTTAGGGATTGACTTTATTCTCTGCACTGGTGCAGACCACCTTACAGTGAAATGTTGTTGACCAGCTTTGTGGTTTAACTGCTTCTCGCGGCTAAGAATTTCATTTGGGATCAGGGGCCTGTATCACAAAATGAGATTTGTTGGTTAGCTAACTTGTTGGATTTAAGATACCCCAGTTTAAAAGAACTTTATCTTTGTTAACATTTGACTCAGATTATCTTAACTTGACAAGTTACCTTGCGAACCTAAAAATCCAGCTTTGTGGTGCAGGCCCCAGGCTGCAGACTGCAGGTGTGGCCTGGTAGATGTTTACAATGTTGCCATTTCCTGAATTTAAAGGGATGATGTACATGGTACTGGAGCCCTTCTTCAAAGGCGAAGTTTACGATATCAGCCTGGTACCCATCAGCATCAGCTATGACCGTGTGGTGGAGGAATCCCTGCTGGCCTATGAGGTACTGGGAGTCCCCAAACCAAAGGAGACCACCATGGTAAGCCTCTTTGTAGTCAATCTCTCGGTGGCTTGAAAAGTCAGTTGTTTAAATCAAAAGTGGGGAAACACTGTCCTTTTATTGTATTCATATGATCTGACTTGGTGCCACAGTGTCCATAGCTAACAAATTAATGGTAGCACCAATCAGCTGCATAAAGCATTCCAGAACACACAATGGTGTATGTAATTATTTTCAACTAAAAGTAAAACAGAAGATTCCAGTAGGTTAGCTCCTAATTTGGTGTTAAGTACAGAGAAATTTATAACTTGTGCAACATTTTGTGTTCCTTTCTGTTTTTTTATATTTAACATATACAATAGTAGGATGCTCTTGTACCATTTTCAGGGTTTGCTGAAAGCCCGAAAAGTTATGGATGAGGATTATGGCAACATGCATGTTTGCTTTGGCCATCCTCTGTCGGTGAGGGACTTGGCCAAAGGGAAGGTTAACCGCAAGCAGTACAACTTAATCCCAAGGTAATGTTTGTGAGTGGGTAAGATCTGGTGGCAGGAGTTTGCGGAGAACATTCTGACATACATTATGAATTCTAGCAAATTGTTCTGTGTTTCTTTCTGTGAAAATCCTGTCTGTTCAACAGTCTGTCGAGCTAACCCTAACCCTAACCCTAACCTTAACTGCTTGCCCTTTCTGACACGCAGGGACCTTCCCATGAAGCCGAGCGAGAGCATCCACGCCTTTGCCAATACCACGGCACATCTGGTGCTGCGATTGCAGCAGGAGAACATGGTGCTAAGCCCCTGGAGTCTGATGGCCACCATCCTGATGCAGAACTTAGGTGGCATCAACCTGAAGCTCCTCACCAAGCAGACGGTGTGGCTGAAGTGGCTGGTACTGGACTTCGGGGCTCTCGTAGACTGGCCAGGTTTGTTGTCCCTCATTGTGAAACTGGTAACACTGGCCAAAGCTACTCTAACAGATACATTCCAAAAATGAATTTAGTTATCTGGTAGTACTTTAGCTTTTAATTTGATGTGAAGTACAGTAAATTTGTACAGTACCATGCAAAAGTCTTTGGCAGTTGAAAGAAATGTTTAAAGCTATTTATCTGGGTAGTAAGTGCACATTTCCTCAGAACAAACACAATTTAACATTAGAACAATTTCAGAGTAACACAATAAAATCTAGTAATAATTTCTTCTCTTAGTCACTGACATATAGTTGGATGGCTAGATGGACACCAGCTTCAGTTCCCAAACCTCTCCTCAGGGGCAGCCCAGCCGTTCCATGTATTTATTAAATGTCACCACCAACTTAATTAGTGGGAAAAAGTCAATGAGATATTGATTAGCTGTATGAGTTGTACTAGTGGCTGAGTTAAAAAGGCAGCTAGAGGCTGCCTAAGACTTTTGCACAGTACTGTATATTAAATTCACATAGAAGTTCCCACATGCAAAGATAAGAGGTTTTTGGCCCATTTTCATCAATCACCATTGAAAGTGTGGTCGTCTTGCAGATTTGTGACAGGATATCTGAGCATGTCACTGTGTGATAGCGTTACTTCCGCGCCCCGCACCGCAGTCCAGGTGGCCGACAGCGAAGTGATGTCATCCAGCCTGTCTCTTCACCATTCCGTGGTACGCTGTGAGGGGGACCAGGTGCTCCTGGTGGAGCAGAAGCCGCAGAGGGGAGCTGCTCCGGAGGAGGCCGTGTTCAGACGGGCTGTTGCGGTGCTCATGTGTGCCTCGTATAGGAACCAAGCACTGCACGTTTTGGCGTCTCCGGCCATGCTGTCCGTGGCCCTGAGTCTGGCAGCCGCCTCCAGTAGAGGTGAGGCAGCTCCTAACCGGCTGGTGTGGCGATCTGCTCATCCTGATCATGTCAGTATTGACTGTCTAATTTTCTGTCTCTTCCTTTCAATGCAGCGGATATATACAACATGTATGCATTCCTCCGGGAAATGTTTTACAATGAGTTCATCTTCATTCCGGACAGGACAGGTCAGGTGGGTTCTCCGGGAATGAACTTTGGCCTCTACCACAATCCGACCACAATCCAAGTTATCCATTCAGTAGCCAATTCTTTATGACAGTGTTTCCCAATCCGGTCCTTGGGGACCCACAAATGGTTCATGTTTTGTTCCCACTGAGCTCCCTAACAGAGAGCTGGGAGGGAGCAAAAACATGGACCAGCTGTGGGTCTCTGAGGACCGGATTGGAAAACACTGCTGTACAATAAATGAAATGCATTGTTTTGGATGGGGCAGCATGGTGGTACAGTGGTTAGCACTGTCACCTCACATCTCTGGGACCTGGGTTCGAGTCTCCACCAGCTTTCCATGTGTGTAGAGTTTGTATGTTCTCGGCCATGTCATTGTGGGGTTTCCCCCAGTTCCTTCCAGTTCCAAAAACATGCTGAGGTTAATTGGAGTTGTGAAATTGCCCAGAGGTATGCATGTGTGTGGATGGTGTGTGAGTGTGCCCTGCAGTGGGTTGGTACCCCATCCTGGGTTGTTCCCTGCCTTGTACCCATAGACTCTGGACCCTCTGCAACCCTGAATAGGACAAGCAGTTCCAGAAAATGGATGGATGGATGTTTCAGATCTCCCTCTGTGATTTTTCCATCAGGACTTTGAGGAAGCTTGTAGCTTGCTACAGAAGTGCGGCACTGTCCAGATCATAAACCAGAACATCACGGTGACAGACAAGGGCCTCTGTGTCACATCATTCCTCACTGCTGTAGTAGAGCCCTTCATAGATGCATATCAGGTGGAATATTTTATTTTCAGTTGGGACATACTAGCTAAGCACTCCAGGCCTTGGGAATTTGTGAACTTCTGCATATGAAAATTTTAGAAGGATTTGCTTGCTTCTGGACAATGTGTCTCATTCTTCATTTGTCTAGGTGATCTTCAGATACATTTGTAGCAGGAGTGTTCAAGAATTTACCGAAAAGCAGTTTATATCTGGCATTCGCACCTTCACTCTCAACCTTATCCTAACAGGTATCCCTCTCTAACATACTATTTATTATTATGCAATAGCTTAACTTTTGACTCTGCAGTCAGTGAGGATGTTTGTGTTCTCAACAGGGGAAGTCAAATCTTACGACGTCCTTTCGTCGGAAACGCAAAAAAACGCTCTTGCCTCCTTGGTGAGGTTAAATGTTCTGACAAAGAAAAAAAGGTGAGAGAGAATATTTGGGGCCAGGGATGGGTCTAAAAGCGTGGCACCGGTGTCCCCCCCCACGTACCACTGGGCCAGAGTACTGTCGATCTGACAATGCTCAACACCATTATGCTCAGTGTTTTCTATAATATTTCTCAACACTGTATTAAATTCGGATAGAATTTTCTGGTTTTCCCTTGGGTTCGCCC
>JAODJW010000039.1:19148511-19163005 GCA_026777045.1 Hyperopisus bebe | reverse complement strand
TCTACAGTACAAAACTGCCCCCTGTTGCACTTTATGGTGAATTAAAGGACACTGGACGTAACTGTAAAACACATGAAAAGGATTCAGAAGAAAATAGCTAATATGACACTGGAGCAATGATGTTCACCAGCACATTTCACTTATGGTACAAACAGATTAACACATAGGAGGCACTCTGTATACCTCAATTAAGCTGTCCGTGTCGAAGGTGAGCTCGTCCGCGTTCCGTGCCGTGAAAGGGTACAGGGCTCTGTAGGTTGCCAGGGAGGCCGATTTCCTGTGTGTTGACTTGACGGGTCTCAAACTCCCTGCAACGACAGGGTAGAGCCATGGTGTTGCACACTGTGACAGTGAGTCAGCCACCTCAGTGAGTGACTGTCCTTCTTAACGCTGTGTCACTCATGACACAGTGCAGCTACTGAACCAGCACATGACATCTTGGGTCTGCTGACGGGACACTGGCATTTGGAGGCTGGTGAAGAAACTGTACAAACCCTGCCGCTAATAGTAGCCTTACATGTCTGAGATTGTGATTTCTCGTGGCATTTCCACACCTCCCAAAGGGGGCTGCATCGAGCCCATAATCCTTACCCTTTCGCTCCTCGAGGCCCCTGATCAGGGCCGACAGCTTCTCATGAATGTCTGTCTTGCCAAAATTTTGCTGCTGTTGCTGTTGCTTTTGCTGCCGGGCTGCTTCCTCCCGCTGTCTGACCGCGGCCTCCTCCTCCTGTTGCTTTCTCCTCCTGTCCTCCTCTCGCCGTCTCTCCTCTTCCTGTCTCCTCTTCTCCTCTTCCTGCCTCCTCCGCTCCTCCTCCTGTCTTTTCCGCTCCTCTTCCTGTCTCCTCCGCTCCTCTTCCTGTCTCCTCCGCTCTTCTGCATCCCTGACAGCAGCTATCTGAGCCCGCTGACGTCTTCTCTCCTCCTCCTCCCTCTTCCTCTCCAGCTCCTGCTCCTCTTCCTTCTTCCTCTTGATCTCCTCTTCCTGCCTCCTCCTCTCTTCCTCCTGCCTCCTCCTCTCCTCCTCAAATCTCTTTTTCTCTTCTTCCAGTCTTTTCCTCTCCAGCTCTAGCTTCCTTCTCTCCGCCTCCACCTTCCTCCGCTCCTCCTCTTGCCGCCTCCTCTCCTCTTCCTTCTGCCTCCTCTCCTCCTCCGCCCTTTTGTGTTCCTCTCGCCGCCGCTCCTCATCTAGCCTTCTCTCCTCC
Source organism: Hyperopisus bebe (assembly GCA_026777045.1). Lineage (NCBI taxonomy): Eukaryota > Metazoa > Chordata > Actinopteri > Osteoglossiformes > Mormyridae > Hyperopisus > Hyperopisus bebe. Next base: position 19,161,803 of record JAODJW010000039.1, on the reverse strand, counting down.
TCCCTCTTCTGGGCTTCCTCCTGCCTCCTCCTCTCCTCCTCCTCAGCGGCCCGGCGGTTCCGCTCGGCCTGCTCCTGAGCAGCACGCAGTTTGGCCTGGAGTTCACGCTCACGCTCTTCCTCCTCTTTCAGCTTGGCCTCCCGCTCCTCCAGGGTCCTCCTCCGCCGCTCCTCCTCCTCCCGCTCCAGCTTCTCACGCCACTGCCGCTCCTTCTCCAGCTTGGCTTGCCTGTGAATGACATCATGCATCACATGGAAGCTGAAATTGGCCCAGCACCACAATGCAGCCCTCCAATCACGACGCAGCTATATTTTCTTTAAACAAACAAGGTCAATTTGATGCTTTAACTGAACTTTGCCACACTAGGTCTGTAATTGATGTTAACATTGTTCTTAGACATCTGACATGTTCTGACATTATGTAGGTGATGTGTTGACGCACTTTAAACTGGAAAAGAAAAAAAATTACCCAACACACATTTAATAAAATTCCATTATGAAATGATCAACAGCAACCCTTTTTTATAACCTGTCAGTGGGAACTGCTCACTCAGGGGAGGAAAAAAAAAAAACACTTTTATTGCTTGATAATTTCTGCACATCCTTTTTTTTTTGACTGAGTGTAAATCCCACCTCTTCTTCCTACATCATCCCGCTAAAGCAGTGTTCCTCAATCCGGCCCTCAGGTACCCCATGATGGTCCATGTGCAGCTCGGTGGGAGCAAAAACATGGGCTGTCTGTGGATCCCCGAGGACCGGATTGGGAAGCACAGTGCTAAAGTGATATTAAGAAGCGATTCAGGACAGGTCAATCATCACTGCAGGGAAACCAAACCTGGGGCCAGGACAGCCAACAGAAATGTGAAATGACAACAGAACGTGCAGGAGATCATGCCATGCAGGAGGCCTGGCTCACCTGACGGCCTCCTCCTCCTCTCTCTTCCTCCTCTCCAACTCCAGTTCTCGCCTCCGCTGCAGGTCGCATAGCTTGTCGGCCTTGACCTGCCGCAGCCTGTCCAGGACCTGCTGTTGCTTGGTCTGGCTCTCCCGGAGCTCCTGTGGGAAGGGACCGGACCGGACCCACACCGCCATTAGCACAGAGCGTCAAGCCACACTGCACACCACCACCCGCCACACAAGGTACAGACACCAGATCCGATTCAGAACAGATGGGATTCTGGGCCATAGATTATGGATCGCAAAAATAATAAGAATTAAAATAATACTAAAAAATCCCTGCTATTAATGCAGTTAAATATTTCAACCAAGGATTGTTATACGTACTACGAGGAACACATAACACCACTTATTTTCTAAATGTGGTTGAATTAAGGTGACAGCAACTCACAGAACAGGAAATGAATATGGAGTGAATAAAAATATCGGTAAAGACTTAAAAGTAAAGGAAAAAATAAGAGCTTTGGACGTAGCGCCGGGCAGCATGCTCTGACAGCGACAGGTGGAAACGAGGAGGCCAGAACCACGTCACAAGTAACGGTCATGAAAGTGGCATGGCCTTTCACGGGATCCATAACCCACGGGGCTGGGAAGACGGGATGAAGGATGAGGGAGATGGGCACGAATGTAGGGAGACGGAGGGGGGAAGAAAGCAGTGAAACAACCTTAATCAGAAGGAAGAGACTGCTAAGACAGCCCAGCAAAGAAAGAAGACCCTGAAGAAGACAGTCGTCCATATCCTCAAACTCGGCAGGACGCGAAGAGGAGAGAAATGGAGGGGAGAGAGAAAGATAGAGTGAAAAATGAAAGAGTTAATGGGGAAAATTAATGGGAGGAGGCTGGCCTGCTAAGTACTGGTATCGAAGGGAGAATGGCGTGGCGAGCAGCTCTTGTGTGCCAGATCCGCCCCCCTCCCCTGAGACGACGTCAGCCTGTGTCACAAAAGCCAGTGGCATCACAACAGCCAAAAGCAGAATTACAGGTTGGGTGACATTGCTCCCCGTTCCCAAAAATAGATGCCGACAGGACGTGTTGTCATGCCGATGCATCATTACGGCCTTGTTAGTGTAAACACTAAACAGCACGTGAAGGGCTTCGGCATGACGGATATTTACATTTATTTATTTCGCAGATGCTTTCGTCCAAAGTGACGTACAAGCAAGGATCAGAGAGCAGAGGTAGCTAGTGTCTCTGGGACAACTATGGTTAAGGGCCCTATTTACTCTACCTGCCTTGGCATTTGAACCCACAACCTTCCAGAGGGGGATACATACAGTTGCAGAGCTCACTGAACTACGCACTGTCCAACATCACAAGAATATATTTCAATTATGTTTGGGTTTCCTATTAGAGGATGAAGCCTGTGTTGTCATTTGCTGATAAAATTTGAAATCTCATCTATACTAATGTGTGCAAAAGGTCATTGGTTACTGCACTGCAGGGATGGGCACTGAAAGGCTTCACAAATCAAAGTGTGTGAAATCACGGTGGACTGTCAATCTCTGCCCTTAACCCAAAAGAAATCAAAGACAAAAAAACGAGCAGTTAGTACTGATGGACAAAATGATGCCTCATGAACCATTTGCTGTATTTTTTGACCCCACTAGATGGTGCTCTTGGTTTGCTGTGGGGCACACTATGAGCCCATTTATGAACAGAGTCCAGTCAAAAAAATACAGCAAATGGTTCATGGGGCATCATTTTTGTCCATCACTAGTAGTTTGGTAAACAGGCCAATCGATAAGTCCCACCACCTGCCAATTTTGAGGCTTCACTTCTCCACTTTATTCTATTTACGCATGCTACTGGCCCCTGTATAGCACACTGGGCTGTCTAGAGGGAAGCCACAACATTGACGCCTTTCTACCACCAGTAATGCCTCCTCACCTTGATGTCCACGTTGTACTGGTCCATCTCCGACAGTTTTGCCGAGGTCTCCTTCTCCAGTGTGTCCAGCTGCTCCTTGAGTTTCCGACAGACAATGTCCTTCTCAGTCACGCCCCTCTTTACGGAGGAGAGCGTCGGACCTGTATACAGAAATATTACCTCTAATATCACCAAACAATACCTGTTTCTTTACCCACACCTAGAGTTATGTTCTGTACCAGTCAAAAATGTGGGCACACCTACTGAAAATCATTTTTCCCCAACAAGCTAACAAACCTAGCAGGGCGCAGTGGCGGCTCTGAGGCTAGGGACGTGTGTCGGCAATTGGAAGGTCGCTGGTTCGAATCCTGTAAATGCCAGGATTGGCACTCCAGCCACCAGAAAAAGATGTACACTGTTCCATTCTTTTCAAACTAGTGTGGTGCTGAGGTATCACCCGCTGGACGACTACACTCAGGTTCTCATCCCTGAGGTCGTTCGTGTGGTGGGTGTGGCAATGCGCTGTATCAGCAAGCGCTCCTTGCGTTAACATCCCTAAGCGCACCTCGGGGTTATATGGCAAATATTTTCTTGTGAACATGTGAGATGGAGTATTGTGACAGATGACCTAGCCCCCACAATCCCCCCTCCACCCAAACCCTACAGAGCCGGTTTAGGATAAGTTGGATCGAAGAGTAAAAGTAAGGTAGCCAACTTGTGCCCAGAACTTGTGGAAACTCCTGTACTGCTGGAAAAGCATTCCAGGGGGTAACATCAGGAAGCTGGCTGAAAGAATGCCACTGCTGTCAAAACTCTCGACTACCTCTAAGCCTTTTACTCTAAGGAGAATAATAAAGATAAAATACAGACAAATGTATTACAAACAGGTGTATCCAGACTTTTGTCTACATTTTAGGAGCATAAGAAGCATGCACCACCCACGTGTCACACTGACATTTAGGTACTTCAAGAATGACGTCAGGGGGCGCCAGTTAACGTAGAGGGTAGCAGGGAGATCAGACTCACCAGACGTGCTGTTCAGCCCCATGTTGCATAGGATCTCCTTCAACCTCTGCTGCTCCACAATCAGCTGAGAATGTTTCCTCTGCCCCTCCTGCACAAACAGGCCATGCGTTAACCTCCCTCAGAAAACTGGAGAATCCTGTAATAAACCCTCTCTGGAAACTTCCCCCTATCTAGAAGTTATCGCTTTTAGTAAATACCACCAAAAAGTCATCACCAATCATCTGCACATTCTCCGAGAAAAGTGTGAAGATCAGTCCCTCCCTTGGTTGCCAAGACCTGAACACTGCTAACCACACAGAAGTGGCACAGCTGTTATGTTACGCACAGCAGACATGGTGCCGGATCACATGGAAAAAAACAGTGTTGAATCTATTTATCAGTGTTGCAGCTGGTGCTCGTCCCATAGCTGCTGGGATCTTGGACGGCAGTGGAGGAAGGCCGCAGACCTCAAGCTGCCGCTGCAGGGCGTTGACCTCCAGTAGGCAGCTGTCCTGCTTCTGGCTGATCAGTTCCAGCTCTCCCTTCTGGATGCCTCTCTTGCTCTGCACGTCCCTGAGTCGGTCGGAGATCTGCTTGTGCTTGTCTCTCTGAAATTAAACAGGGGTCTTAAGAGTCCCATATTGTCACTGTGGATCCAAGCATGTGTACCACTAACATCTGAGAGGGAAACGTGTGTCTCTGATAGTCTGTATTCAACAGCTGGCCGATCCTTACCACAGCCTCCAGCTCCAGCTCCAAGCTCCTCTTCTTGGCTTTAAGCTTGATGATGTCCTCTTGTTCTTGGTTCCTCTGATTCAGCAGCTCCTGTCGCCTCCTCCGCTCCCACTCCATCTTCCTCTGACGCTCCAACTCCTGCTTAGCAGCCTGCAGGGATACACACAATCACAACCAAACACACACACGATAATCATAGGTTGCACACTTTCATACACAAGCTAAACCAATAACCAAATACAAGCTTTCCAGCCATTCAGAGACATACATAAACACAGTTTCCCCGGTAAACTAGTTTGAATAAAGTAACACTAATTCTGTATTTGCTTGCCCAACACAGGGTTGCAATAATGAAGTTTTATTATCTTCCAGCTGGAAGTCTATCCATGGCAGCACAGGGCAGCAGGGTGGGGGGGTACACCCTGGACGGGATGCCAGTCCATCACAGGGCACAAAACATGCACACACTTACACAAGAACCTTACACTGTGAGGAATTTAGAGGCACCAGCCCACCTAATATATGGAAATTCCCTTCAAAGAGTGGAGGTGGGATTCCAACCCCCAGCTCTGAAAGGTATGAGGCAACAGTGTTAGCGAATCACTGACAATATTAATTTGCTAACCTAAACGTGATTGGCTGGGACTGGACCAATGATCAAAGAGCAGCTGCCTAAGTACAATGGTAGCATTCCACAGCAGAAAGACTGACCTCCTTGCGCTCTAGCTCCTTCAAGCGCTCCTCCTCCTTCTGCCGTTCCAGCTCACGTTGCCTCTCCAGCCTCCGCTCCTGTTCCTGTTGCCGCCTCCTCTCCAGCTCCCGCGCCTCCTGCTCACGCCGCTCCTGCTCCTCCCGGGCCTTCTGGGCCCGCCTCTCTTGCTCGCGCCGCTCCTGCTCCTGTAGGACCTGCCGCCGCCTCTCCAGCTCAGCATTTCCCCGCTGGAAGTTCTCCTTTAGCTTGTCCTCGAATGAAACTGCAAGGAGGGTCATACATACACACACACACACGGTAACCATGGCGATAGGGCCAGTGACCTTTGACCTCCAGTAATTAAATGTGAATTAGGTGATTCTTTGTGAAAATTCCAAGAAGGGCATATCACTAATACACACTTGTGTCACCAAAAACAGCTGAAAGTGCCTCTGTGTGTGTGTGTGTGTGTGTGTGTGTGTGTGTCCATTCTATTAGTGTTACCGTTACTCTTTGTCTTCTGGGGTGGTTCAACTTGAATTTCCTCAGGGACGATGGTACGACTCAAAGGAAGCAATTCCCCTTGCTTCCCCGTTCTGCAAAATACAACATGCCTCCTTGTAGGTAGAACACATGCTAGAACCTGGGAGTTAGGCTACACAGGAACAACCGCCTTACAGCTTCCCATGCTTACTCATCAGGAGCCCCATAGCTGGGCTCCGTCGAAGTATCTCAGCGTACGGGGACTCTGTCCCATTCTGGTATTTTTTTTTGCAAAATGCAGCCTGGCTCTTCCCAGCTTCTAAAATATAAAGGGCTTCTTCCTTGCTTTATGGGACTCCAGCCCTGCTTCTATGAGCCTGTTCTGAACTGTCCTAGCACCGCATTTCACACCTTCACTTAATGTTTCCACTTCTTTTGCAGGTCATTGATGTCATCCTACGATTCATGAGGCACTGTCGGATAAATGAACGGTCATAAGCATTAGAAAGTCGCTTCCGCCCTTTACCTGGCTGGTTTCTGGTGTTTCCCACTGTCTCCCGTTTTACCTTATTCTTCTGTATTTGCGATCTTAGGAATTTAGAACCTGGAAGCAACTTGCTGCTCAGTGTAAACTTCTGCCAACAGAACCAGCTTTAAACCAGGATTTAAAAATGCAGACCTTTTTTTCCCAATATAGAGTGGTCTCTATTTTTTCCAGAGCTCTATTTACTGCTCTGCCAGGTTCACCGATTGGCCACTGGCGATGGTCGTCTACCTGACGGAGGGAGGCACCAGGTCCCCAGGAAGCGCAAGGGGCAACGGCTGTCCGGCCTTCGCCATGTCCACCAAGTGCATGGCCAGGATGAACTCCTCCGCCGTCAGCTGACCGTCCTTGTCCACATCTGCCAGGTTCCTTGGGAGAACACATGGGAAGGTCAGCAACCGAACCAGGTACACAGATGGTGACAACCAGCATAACCTCACCCATATCAAGAGGGGTCCAAGCATGTTTAAGGTATGCTAGGCTAGGCTATGATGTTTAGGTGTGCTGTAATATAATGTATTTTCAACTTACAATATTTTTTTAGCAGAACACAACCCTACCGTAACCCATAGTATTTTGAGAGACAGACGTGTAAAAAATAAAATGCCTTTTTTTCTAAAGAAAAAAAAAATGCAGTGATTATTGCAGCACATTAAAAACCTGCGACACGCTTCCTATTAGTTGATTATCAGTAGGGTCCCATGAGTCACATCTCAGAAGTACAGACCACCCACCTCGAACCGTCGCAGCAGCCACCTGACGCATGCTAACGGGAACCATTTAAGAAAAGAAAAGCACCGGAAATATCATGACAGCTTCAGAAATCATGTTACCGGAGAGCTTTTCTGTTCCACTCAACCTGCCTGATCGGTCTGGCCCTGGAACTCAGCCAATCATAAACTTTCATTTTATACATTCTGCAGATGCTGTTACCCAAAGCGACATACAGCTGTGACCACAGGGTCAATTGGACCAATTAGAAGCTAAGGGTGCTGTCCAGGGGCCCAGCAGAGAAATCACTGTCAATCAGGGGATTTGAACCGACGACCTTGCGGTTACAGACATAACGTCCTAACCTGTGGAGCCACACATTGCCCGCACAGAATGGACACTGAAAGGACAGAGCTAGGAAATTTAAGAGGGACAGACAAACCAAAGCGCACCACCGCAGCCGTGGAACATTCAGTGGACACTCACCAGACAGCAGCCAGCTGAGTCTGAGTGAGCTGGGATGAGGCCAGAACATTCCTGACCTGTACACCTGCAAGGTAGAAAAACGGCGAGTGGAACCTGAGCTTCAAGCTGAACGACCAGAAAATGGGAAGGGGGGGGGGGGTGTGTTTCATAATCTAGCTCCCTCCGAACACAGCCTGCAATGTGAGCTATGACTCATTTAATTACTGGAGCAATTAAATCAACAGCCAGAGCTCAGAGCCTTTTACCCGTGATGCAAAATTCTGCCATCTGTAATTAACGTGAACTGCTTTCCTATTATTACGAACATGTCTGACGAATCCCTGGACAAGCTTATTACAAACAACATGCTGTGTTAATTGTCATTAAAAGGTGCTAACTGGGTTCGCTGGGGAACCTGTCAGGTGCAGGGTAATCTACTCCCTACACATCTAGAAATTACTTACCGTTCAAATGCTATGACCGCAGCGCCCACATTCAGATCGTTAAAGGAAAAGCACAGTAATTAGTCTGACTCATTTATGCGTTTACGGCTGGTCAGTATTCTTACATTGCAAAGGAAGAATTCCTTCCAAAGGTAATTTCTGTTCATCACCTATTACTGACATGTTAAAAACACTTATATCTACCTGATCATTATCTTACAAACATCTTTTTACATCTGTTCAAAGGTCCAAAGAAAGAAGGCAATAGTACTAACTACAGACCATTAACCGCATTCCAGGAAAAAAATGGCTCATTATATTTTTCATTTACTTAGTCTGTAAGAGTAAACTAAAATCTATCAGACTAAAATGAGGAACACTAATAAATTACTGAATATCCAGTACTAACACAAATACAAAGAGTAACATAGCCAATACTCAAGCAAAAGGTAAAAAACATTGATCTGTGTTGTTCTTGTCCAGCGTCTAATCAGTTGAATAACATTCTGTACATGCTATTCACTGTGCAGTGCCAGATAAGGCAGAGTATCTACAAAGAGGAGGCCCAATTCAGTGATAAAGCCTGATTATCTCAATTTTCAATGAGGCTAAAAAAAAAAAAAAAAGCTTTTCGTATCGCATTCGTTCAAATGAAACTTCAACAAATACTCAAGGAATTCAATTAAATCTGGCTCTTAGAATAATTTTCTTGTCATCACGAAATAAGGCACAGCTTTCGGTTATACTAGATGTGACTCTGTCTTGTGTGAGGTGGGTTAACTTTATCGGACAGATGGCCATTTTACTTTTAAGATGTAGCTCCGACACGTGAATGTGTTGAGCTCGGTTTGTGCAAATTCGGGGGCCCCCAGCAAGCGGCCAGATACATGGCAGACAGCGCAAGGATTACCCACCCGAGAGGTAGTTAGTCATCTGCTTGTCCAAGCTGTTGAATTGCTGCCGGTACTTCAGCCGCGAGGCCTGCGGCACCGCCCAGTCGGAGGCACCCGTCTTGGGGGAGTTGCTTACTAGGGAGGTGGTGGAGGAGGAGTTGGAGCTAGATGGGACGGAGAGACCAGGCAAAAGGTCAAGCCCTTCAGATAAATCCGTTTTGAGCTGCCTGCTTCAGAACGTCAGAACGGTAGCATTCCATTTTACGTAGGACTCAGCAGCTGCTGCGTGGGACTGGGTGATTCATAAGAGCATATTTAAAATAACAAGTCGTCTTCCGCCTTGGAGAAACAGCTAAAGCACATTGTACATCAAACCGCACAAGAATGAGTTCTGATAGACGGTAACATTTCTCTTGGCATTTTCAATTGGCCGATGAAAGTATCTGTTAACAATGAGCTTCTTTGAGAGCCTACCTGCTTGACCCGAGTTCCAGAAGGGAGTTCGACTTGGTCACTGGGGGGCTGGCAAAACTCAACGGGCTCGAAGTGAAAGAGCTGGAAAGGGGAAGAGCTGTGGGGACAAAGACATTCTGGCTTGACTTTGACGGAGATGGCCACCACCATGGAGGTTAACACTGAGAAGGATGAAGGGCCTTCAAAGCTCAATAGATGGTCAATGTAAGGCAGACAAGGACCATGGTGAAGAGTGGACCTCAATGCTTTAGTAGTCTGTAGGTGAAGCAGCCAGTACAGCAGTTTTTTATCCTGCCCTTGATTCAGAAGGATGACTGGGAGGTTCCCGTGTGCCCAAGTGTTTATAAAAGGAATGCAGGAAATGGAAGGGCACCTACTCGCTAGAGGCGCAATCTGGCCGTTGGCAGGCATGGGCTGAAGGAGGCCGCTGGTGCCATTAGCCAAAGTCGGTGTGCCAACTGTGGGAATCAGAGGCATGGACAAGATGGAGGGCGGTCTGGGGGCAAAGCCAGACGTCAGGCCTAAGGGCATCAGTGGCAGCATCGGGCTCATGGAGGCCATGGGCATGGGTGTCATCATGGGCATGGCGGGCATGATGGTCAGGTTTGGCATGGAGCCTGTTCCTGAATTAACAGACATTACATGTATTAGACCAGTGTTTCCCAATCTGTTCCTCGAGGGTCCCAGAGGGCCGCATTGGGAAATACCACATTACACCACCAGCACATTCACACTCAAAGTAAACAAAACATATCAAGAAGCTGATGATTAATTATTGTGCATAACTTTAGCATAAACTGAGAAGGCACTGCAAAACAACAAAAGAAAGCGCCCCATTTTATGTGGCGCTAACAAAGACCCACTGGTAGCATAAGCTTAACAAAATAAATTCAAAATTTCTCTTTTACAGAATTATTAGTTCAATTTAAATAACCAGAGTGTGGTTTAAAATAGTCTACCCTGAGACAGAACGAGGACACACCTGCGTTCTGGGAAACGTGACATCTGTGAGGTTCTTTCTAACCAGCAATCAGATATTCCCACTTTACTAATTCAGCAACAAGCCGACAGAGGGCGCCATCTCATTTGCGCCATTCTAACACCCAACATGACACAAAGGCACATTGCGAGCCCTTTTCTGGTTCCTTCTGTGTTTGGGAGCCAGATATTTCTGGTAGCTGGCCCTTATCCAATCCTATTATTTGCAAGAACCCAATATAAAAAGAGAATTAGCTGGTGACTGTTTTTTTTGTCGTACATAAAGACCTCATTATGGTACCATTTAGGCTAGACGCTGTCTGAAAGGATTCAGGGACAGAAAGCTGGATGGGAGTCAATGTGCCCACGTGACCATGATTGAAGTACACTTATGTGGAGGGTGTGTGGTTATGTGGGGGGGGCGGGCAGACCGTAGCACGTGGTGGGCATGGCAGGGGAGGGCACTGAAGTCTTCATGATAATGGGCAGCGCCGAGGGAAGGCACTGCCCCTGCAGCTTCATCTTGATCAGCTTCATGGCGATGGAGAACTCCAGCCGGTCCATCTTCCCATCCTTGCCGAAGTCGGCCAGCGACCTTCAGCACGGCGCAAAGAGAAGATGGTTAGCTGCTGCTTTCCCGCCAAACAAAATAAAAAACAAAAAAAAAAAAAAATCCACGGAGAGTAGCTATTTCAAGGCCTATATGTCAGCAACACAAAATTCAGTCACATGGTCTCTGGGGAGGGGGGGGGGGGGCGGCAGCAGGGATTCCAGACTTAACTTAATCAGGCTGGACTTCCTGTCCCGCTCTGATCTCACTACTGAAACTTTATACTACTAAAGGAAAGGCAGAGATTTCTAACAGGAAGTTGAGGCCGGGGCAGGAAGCATGACTCTGCTATCCATATCCAGGATCAGACGTGCTTCTTCACGAGGAAGACTCTTTCCTGTGACTTCAGATGCACATAATGCACTTAAAACAATCTCAGTAAGGTGGCCTGATTATCCATAGCAAAAGGATAGGTGGGTCAGACAACTGAGGGTCACAATACTCTTATTACAAGTAAATGAGTAACGGCAATGCTCAGTGCAATACTGCTTCTCAACTCACATTTAGTTAATAAAGGTTCTGTTTTATCACATGCCAGTAATACCTACTGCTTCGGCCTACCCATCCACATCCTTCGCTACTAGAACTAATTCACATGCCTTTTACCTCTTTAAATAATTACATTTAATTTAAAAATTACCCTTGAAGTGATGTAAGGGCAAACTTGCAGGTCTCATTTTAAAAAAAAAGGGGGCAGTGTTGGCTTTAATCATTTTGAAACCGCTCGGACAAATCAGGAAATGAAAATGAGCAGGAATACACACAGGTATCCAGCTGCAGAATGACACTGATTACTTGATGCACTGGCTTATGAGGACCCTGGATGACCCATGTGACCCTGTCCTGGGCAAGTGATTGGGCGAGGGGCACTTTTATGCCCCAGCTAAATTTACATTAAAAGAGATATCAGCAACCATTCAAGGACACAAGTATAAGCTATGACTGAAAAACCATATAATGTCAGCAACAAATAGACAAGAATGTGAAATAAAAACTTTAAATTAAATATATTCATGCTTATATTTTAATGTTCTATTTAATATTTCCAAACCAATTTCTATGTCTGCTTTTTTATTATTATTTATACAAAATTCATACTGATGAAAGCATACAAAGTGAAAAAAAAAAATATGTTTACAAGATTATACACTAATATTTGAGTGTGTGAATGGGGAACAATGTGTCTGTAAACATCATAACGTTCGACCCACACCACAGTGCTCAGCAATACATCGTGTTTCTGGTTGTGCTGAACATCCTCACCATATTTCGGCCAGAATGGAGGACGGGAGGCCCGACTGCAGGAAGAATTTGCGTGCCTGGTCTCCTGTGGGAATACAAACATATCAGAGCCCTACAGGGGGATACAGGTCACACATTACGCCAACTCAAAGAGCCGCAGACGCCCCCTACAGATCCACACGTCACACACCTGCCGGTTCAAACGGCCGCAGACGCCCCCTACAGGTCCGTACACGTCACACACCTGCCGGTTCAAACGGCCGCAGACGCCCCCTACAGATCCATACACAGTAGTTAAAGAGAAGCATGTGATAGTGCAAGATGGGGGGGGATTCAGCTTAGGCACTGTGTGTATATAGGCTTAAGAGGTTATTGAAAATGGGGCATGATAGAGACTGAAACAGGAAACCACAAGAAACACTGACGAAACAATATATTAATGTGAAGAAATGATGGCAAGATCAGCAGAGGTGTGAGACAGTGGTGCGGGGGGGCAGTGTAAACCAGGGCTGCAGACTTGACACCCCCACACAGGCTAGAACCAAGAAAATGCGTCCAACAGGCAAGCCGAGGTATGGTTGAGGCGGGGGGGGTCGGCACCACAGCCGGTTATTAATCAGCCTGAGCGTGCCGGATGTTTAAACACCTCCTGACGTACAGAGAGAGGTTGCCACAGCAACCGCGGCCCTCCGACTCAAGGAGGAAGTGGAGGGGAGGGACTCAGATCCGGTGCTCAGCAAACCCACCCCTCACCAACAGCTCACACTGGGAGGGCTCCCTGAGGAACACTACAGTCACCTCAGAGGAGGAAGAGGGAGGGGCATTTGCACAAGAACAATCTAACAAGTACTGATGAGGACCGTGGCACACATGCGGCAGAGCAAGTGCCCCTAGACAGGATTTACATTTAGGTATTTATGGTTGATTTGCCAGATGCTTTTATCAAAGTAAATTTTTTCGTGATGGTAACGGCAGAGGGCAGTCCCTGCATTCAGGGCCTTTCTTTAGGGCCCAGTGGTGAAATCTCTCTGTGTCTGTGGTCAGGTTGTTGGGTCAAATCCCAGCGTTGGCAGTTTCCTAACCTGCTGAGCCACCAATCGCCCCCAAAATGTGTTAGTACCCATGGGCGGTTGTTTTTATATGTATAATTTAAAAGGGGTAGATTGCTAAATGGTGGTGTTAAGCCATTATAACCT
>JAODJW010000039.1:19124714-19141050 GCA_026777045.1 Hyperopisus bebe | reverse complement strand
CAGTGCAGACCACAGGACAGTGAGGACCTGGGGGGGTTGGACACAGGGGTTTACAGTGCAGACTACAGGACAGTGAGGACCTGGGGGGGTTGGACACAGGGGTTTACAGTGCAGACCACAGGACAGTGAGGACCTAGGGGGCTGGACACGGGGTTTACAGTGTAGACCACAGGATAGTGAGGACCTGGGGGGCTGGACACGGGGTTTACAGTGCAGACCACAGGACTGTGAGGACCAGGGGGGCTGGACACTGGGTTTACAGTGTAGACCACAGGACAGTGAGGACCTGGGGGGCTGGACACGGGGTTTACAGTGTAGACCACAGGACAGTGAGGACCGGGGGGGCTGGACACAGGGTTTACAGTGTAGACCACAGGACAGTGAGGACCTAGGATGGACATGAGGTTATATCATTTTCGCTTTGGTGCGCACAATGATACGAATGAATACGTCTTCACACGGGCACAACCTAAGTTCTTAAGTAGATTCTCAACACAATAACAAAATGTTATGCTAACTGTGGCTGTGAGGGGGGGTGGTTCTCAGCAACGGGGCAACACATGGGTAGGGGGGTAAGATAGACGACAGACAGCAGCGTATTCAGTGCCGTGACAGCACTTTGGGTAGAAGCTGCTACTGGTCCCGGAATTCACAATGCTGACACGCATCATACTAGCTGGATCTCTGGATCTGCCTCAGTTTCCTGCCTCCCTTGAATCCCAATGAATGGTTTGGGTTCAAATCCCAGTTTCCACCTCACACGGTCACCATTGTCTAGTCAAAACCTCAGAATCGTCTGTCACTCCGGCCAGAAACTTCTGGAAGCCTGCCTAAATCGCCATGGCGACTCGGCTGTTTCATACAACTACAAGCAGTGCTGGCCAACTGTAAAGCAGACACTGGGAAGAAGCAGCAAAAATGAATCTGAAGACTCGCATTAAAGCAACACGCTTGACGACTGCAACTGTTATATTCTGCAAGAAATAAGGCACTCTTCACATCAACAGGCAGCAAGCGCTGCTTATATCTGCCAGTGGTGGCTTGACAGCATCCAGCAGTGCTGGTAATGGGTGCACTGAGATAAATGGGCACAACCTCATCTGGTGGTCCCAACGTGCAAGGGACGAGGAGAGCAGCAGGAGAGTCAGGGCTCAGACCACAGGAACAGCGGTAAGTTTGCATGAAAGATCCTTCTAGAACAATCACCCAAATACAATAGCTGCAACATGAATGACACTTAAGCCAACTTCCTTGGAACATTAAGGAAGACCAAGAAGTTGAAGGCTGAAGTGGCAATCTGGGCCAGAGGTAAATCACATCTATCTATGCAATCATCCATCCATCCATCAAAAACATAAATAAAAAGTCTATTTATGGCTGGCCTGACCTGAAGCCAGTCACAAGAAGCATTAGGGGCAAGACAGGAACACTCTGGAGAGCTCGCTCATTCACAAACACACACACACAGACACACACAAGCTTCTCCCTCAGTGAGAGACAGACACATACACACACACACACAGGTTTATATTCATACCTTTGTGGAAACACAATTCATTTCTATGAGAAAATCGCTAATCCCAACAATGACAACCTTAACCCCTACCCAGCCGTAACCATAAGAAAAGACACAAGACTTTTGGCATTTTTAGTTTTTTCATTGCAGTCATAGATTTTTATAATATTTTTGAGTTTCTCCTTGTGGGAATCAAAAAAAAATGGTTCCCACAATGTCAAAATGACAGATTTTTTCATCTCATTGTGGGGACGCTGGGTCCCCACAATGCATTATATACATGACCGACACACACGTAATTCAAACACACCAAGTTGGGTACCAGATCCAGGTGTTGATTTTGCCTGTTTTTTAGCCTTTCAGTTTTTTGGGCTAAACTTATTTAACAAGGATTCTTACCACAGATTTTACGCAATATACCAGTTTGGAATAAGTTGTTATTCCCAGTGTGCGATAACTAGCTGAGCACCACATCATCAATGCACTGGGCTCTGACTGGCCGGAAGGTCAGACACTCACTCAGTCTTATTACATGTTTGTTAGCTATCCAACTACTAAATAAATAGCTAATGAGAAGAGACAGAAGACCACAGGTAGCTAGCTGGCTAGCTGGCTAGCAGGCTAGCAGAACAGGTTGCTTCAGCATCTCCTAAATAAGGAACCTATTTATTTAATATTTAGTGTAGTGACTGTTCGTAGCCCAGACCCGAGTGATGGTAAACCCATGGTTTACCTTGAGCTTCCTCCCGCGGTCCAGAGACATGCAATGAGGCTAAAAAGGTGTCTCTGCATTGCCTGTTGTGCGCGTACAGGCACACAGTGATGGACTGGCATCCCACCCAGGGTGCACACTTGTCGTGTGTGGCATGATGCCAGGGGGCAGTGCCTGACCCCAGTAACCTGACTCAGGGTAAAGCAGATGGATGACTGATGCATAGATATCATCTTATTCATGCATTTTATTCTTAAATATACAGACGAATTACATTTTATGCAGTCAAAAATACAACTGTTACATATATGTAACTTCTGGGGATCAACATTAAAACAGAATATTAAGAATGTAATTGCATAAATTGTGTGCAAAAGATGCTGTCCTTTCTGCAGTGTCGTACAGAACTAAACCTTCTGCTCTGCAGCAGTTTGTTAGCACCGGCTGACGTCTGTGGAAAAGTCAATAGAAACACTGCATTTCTTCCAGGTTATTCAGCGCTGACAGAAGGATGAGGTGTGGAAAAAAGACGACGACGTTGGGAACAATCTGGGGTCTGCCTCTGTCCCCCCGGCGATCGCCATGGACACGGAAGGAGAGGCGACTGTCCCTGCTTCCAGCTTCTGGAAGGTTCTGAGAGGTGCACACTCTGGAGGAGCCCAGCATGTTCTTTTTATTTCTGGAGCATTACTGCCGCAACCTGACTTTAACCATAACCTGCACTTAGCTTACCAGCTGTGATTATTCGTTATCGTCCAGCTAGCTCTGCTTTCTCAGCTCTCGAGCAGTTTCCGGGTGCCCTGAAAATGCCGGACGTATTACTTTTCACAGGAGCCGCGGCGAAACCTGGAAGACGCGTGTTTCCAAGCGGCTAGCTGTGACAGGTGGCGGTTTTGTTTTCGGAGAGCCCCCTACAGGCAGGAAGTGATGTCATCCATGAAGGTCAGAAGGCAGCTGAGGGCAGCTTTCCCACCCATCACCACCATGCTCTCCAGCGCCCCCTAGTTGTGGGGGACAGCTCACTCAGCCTACACAGCACAACTTGGACCGTTTTTAAGGAAACTCATTTACCAGGATAGTGTAACAGTTCTAGTATTACACCCATGAGCTGGTTTTACAATAACAGCTAATACTTCAATACATATTTTTACCATTAATGCTTATAGTTACTTCGGGGATTTTAGAAACGTTTACTCCTTTTTTGACAGGAAGAGCACAACGTAATTTTCCACGGTGGCTTTTTCCACCTCAGCAGCGTGACATAGGAGGCCCTGTGCAGGTCAGTACTCAGGAATCCACGCCGTTCGGGTTTCAGGCTGGGAGGACCACGCCCCCATGGTGGTCAGGAGGTGCAGGGACAAGGAGGAAGGTGGGGAGAGAGGCACCTGGGCTCAGCGACAGCAGCGGGTCCCTGGTCGAGTGGCACGAGGTCATGCGCGTACCCGTGGGTTGCGCAACTAAGCGGCAAGGCAGGCTGACTAAGACTTGCCTGCTCACCATGTCATGATCACGACACAAACGCACCTCCGTATTACCAGCAACACACTAGCAGCTGACACTGTGAGCCCAAGCTGCTTCTAGAGACACAAAAGTAACACTAGTGTCGTCACCATTGTGTTCAGGCATCAAAGAGGTCAGCTAAGAGGTCCTCGGAGGTGACAAGCGCTTGCTCCAGGCGCTTGCTCCAGGTAAGTAGCCCATGAACATCAGGCTTCCCTGCGGGCCTCCCACGCCCTCCACGCCCATGCTGCTGCTGCCTCCTCCCCAGCAGGGCAGGGGCCAGAGTCAGTGAAAGCTGCTCGTAGACACACCCTGGCAAGGTAGCACAAGCGGGCCGCCCACACCAGGCCGGTTTGTGCGCCTCTCTGGAGAGGAAAGGGCCTTCGGTTGCAGTGTGCTGAAACACGCCCTTCCACAAACAAACAGGAATGCCGAGCACAGTCAGCATTCCAAATCCTGACTGAACATTTAAAACATAGCTAGCTGGCTGTTGCCAGGTGTTCAGGATATAGAACATCTGCACCTAGGCGGCATTTCTTATTTAAAAAAATCAATTCCAATTAGCGCCAATACTTTTGGAAAACTCAGACACCCTCGCTCAGGGCTTCAGGGCCTGAGCCTGCAGTTCCCAAGACCTCCCCAGCTGTGTTGCTCCACGGTGTGGGAGACTGTGCTATCCCAGCATGCACTGCGGCCCCAGAAACGGAAGCTCGATATGACCCAAGTGACAGCCCAAATTACACAAGGGACCAAAAGTAACCGCCAGATAAAGACCAGCACACTAAATGCATAGCAGGCAGGTCTATCGATCGGAAGCGTCTTCATTTCGGTTTTCAAACTCAGAGGTCTCCCTAAAGCTTAGCAGTCTACTGCAAAAAAAAGTGCCTGGACTGAAGAAGAATTTAAGATATTTTGCCCTCAAAGGTGAACTATTAGATAGCAAAAATGCCGCAGCATCCACCTGAGGCTACTAACAGGTATACTTCAGGTCCGCAGACCAACACGTAAAGCAAGTTTCACGTAACTACAAGACACCATCCATCTATCTTCCAGTCGCTCATGAGGAACAGGACCGTGGTGAGCCTGGGGGGCTACTACAGGAAGTGCAGGACTGGAGACACCCTGTGTCGGCATTTCTTCCATCATGCACGCACACGCGCACACACACGCGCACACACACGCATGCACGCACAAACGCACGCACAAACGCACGCACACACACGCACACACACACACACACGCACACACACGCACACACACGCACACTCAACAGCTAATTTAAATTCCACAAATCATCTAGTTCTCGGAAGCCAGAAGAAAGGTGACACAGTGATTAAATGTTTAAACTCCTCTAATTATGGAAAGTGACAGAATGCTGCCTGGAGGAAGCTACACAACGTGAGAGGGACATGTTAAATCTACAGACAGAGAGGGGGCAGGATTCAACCCCCCCAAGCTTGCGCACTGGTCCCCACGCAGTCCCGTGTAACATGGTAATCCTGTATTCAAACTACAGTGCCGAGCCGCAATTTTATTATTATTTATTATATTATTATTATTATTATTATTGAGGTGTTTGTATTATTAACATTATTATTTTGTTATTAATAACATTATTCTTATTACAGAAAATGGGTTCGAAGGTTATAAAAAAACATTTTACCAGTCAAACATAATGGGCAAAATCTACGTTGGTGCACACTGACATGGAAGGTATTAGGATAATCTGGTTTAGAAGCTATTAAACTTCACTTTAATGCTAAGTATGGGGGGGCAGCAGGTCTGCTCCCTGTCCCCACGGGCGAGTACACCCATCCAGATCACCACAGTACTCACCATTAGTGCGCACTGAGCACCGGTGACCTGAGTCCCAGTCGGCCTGTCGCTTTATAGGTCACCCTCCCTGCTACACTCCGATGCCACCCATACAGAAAGCCTTACGTCTGCCATTTACGTCGGGTGTGATCACGCGCACTTGGCAGCCTTTGTCAGAGAAATTGCCAGCATTCCTTCTGTGTTTGCCTGGAGGCCACCCCCCCTCGAGTGACATCTGCCACGTTCCGCTTTAAGGAGAGTCATCGGTCCCCAGATCCTCCACACCTGAGTCTCATAGTTGCATCGGAGACACATCCTTTTGGGATTTAAGGGCACAGGATCCAGCTGACGGGGTAAATATCCCTGTTTGTTAAGGGTGGGATTTATGAAGTGTCTGTATACCATATCGAACGCAACACAAAAATAAAAAAATACAGTAGTGAAGTAGAACATCTACAGTAAAACCCAGCCGGAGTCGCACACAGCTCTAGCTCGGGGAATCAGGAACATGAGGTTCTGTTCTGTCTAGACATCATCATATTAGCAAATCACCCCTTCGGCAATACTGACTGAATCACGTGCAGCCAACCAAGATTAAAGGCCACAGGACAGTACAGAACATCTGGGGTGGCAAGGAATCACCACTACGTGTTAGTTTTGTTCTCATGAGGGTCTTTCTCAAAAGTTAAGAGCTGGATGGGTTTGGAAATTATACACACACTAAACCTAGTAAGAAGTTACTACACAACAGCATTAAGTGAAGCATCACCGTACTGTCAGGTGAGAATGTGACCTCGATCTGACCTTTGACTGGACTACAGTTGATGTGACTTTGCTTATTAAATAATCACATAATAACACGGCACAAAGAAAACAGGACAGTGGCTGAGGTACTCTAAAGCAACTAATACGTAAATATGAGTCAACTGAACAAATGACAGAAAAAACACCACTGTTCAAACTTGGGTCTGACAATAAACATTTTCCACCCAAGTGAACTGATCTGAACCCAATAAAGGAACCACACTGAGCTGTAAGAAGCCAGCAATGCCAACTGGTCATTGAAACTGTCATACAAGTACTAGCCTTCACATTTTGCTTTATAGGCTACCGAGAGGCTAATTACAGTGAAACTGAGCGAGGGTGTCATTCTGACACGAGGACAGGAGCGAAGCCAGGGCTGTCTTACAAAATACAGGCACCCTGACGACGACACAAAGCTGTTTGTTCAGAGGCTATTCAGAACTCAAGGCTACCCTCACATGAGTGAGATTTAATAGCAAGCACACTAATGGGTCATTACTGAGACGCACAAAGGAAGATCTTGGGATTAGCATTTTTATAAAAAAAAAAAACATTGCAAATGTCTAATGACTAATAAACACTAGCAACCTCTAACACCGACCAACTAGCCAAACTGTCCTGGTAAAAGATGAATGCTTATTATATTAGATACGAGGTGACATCAGCCTTTGAAAAAGGATCACGTATTACACACTGACATCCCCGCTGTCAACATGCAAGGAAAGCTGGGTCCGTGGTAAGCAGAGCGGACAGTCTGGCTTAGATCTGAAGGCCCTTCATTCATTTCCACGGGCTGTCTCTCTCAGTTGCCATTTTCAGATAATAAGAAATGGAAAAAGCGTGTGAAGAGGCTACATTGAAACTTCACGTGTTTGCCTTTCCAAGATGATCGCTTAATCACACCATGTAAACACCTTATTAAAAAATCTTTTGTCAATCCTGTCAGACGTGAGTAATAAATCCGACAATTTCCTATGATGGCTGTAAAAAAAGACGCAGACGCACGAAACGATTTCACTACATGTGATAAATATGCCATTATAAAAAGTAAAAAAAAAAACAGCAAAATAAACAAAGCTATATCGTCACTAGCACTGTGCTGAGAGAGGAGTGCTGCCATAAAAATGAAAGTTAAGCCAAAGTTGGGCACGACAGATCGTCCCACTCCGGACACAAAAAAAGATTTACGCGTATTTCTAAAGTATGACCCCTATCAATTTCGGGACGCGGTGATCACGCGCCGAGGCGCGTAACCTCACTCGAACCATTATAATAAGCTTATTACAGCTCGCGTGTTAAAAGTCACCAATCCTCCTCCAAAGTGGCAGGGACAGCGCGATTTAATGGCAATTAAAATAAATGCACCGATCTGGATGCGAAAAAGCAGCAGCACGATCCCTAACCTTTTCCAAACTATGACTTTGCAACCGGCCGGACGAGTTTGGTTATGCAGACATTTTAACTGCACGCGAAAACCTTTAATGAAACTATCAAAAGTATAAAATATATGGATTCGTGCCGATTTCGTTTTAAAAGAGAGACAAAAGTGTTTACATTTCGCCTTTTCCTCCCCAGTGATTGAACAGAGTACCCCCCAGCTGTAGTTGTGCATGCGGAATCGGTGTTTGTCTGACAAACAGCGAACAGGTAAGACGTATACGAGCGATCTGCCGGTGTTTAATGCAAATTAGCGCTAAATATGAAATACACTTACTGTTTGTAGAAAGAGGGGAAAAAGCAGTCATTTGGGCTCCCCTCCTTTAATCCTGGCAGCAGATGATGGGCATTCCCACCACGAAGAAAGCTCCCCCTCTTCCTAACAGCGTGTAACCTTGACAAACCACGGAAAACGCCTTTATTATGTGCCGGACCTGTTGCTGCTAAAGAGCCGCCCGTAGAATCACACTAACAACATGGCTGACGACGGCGCAGCGCTGGATGCCATTCAGCCGCGGCTCTGGTGGGAGGAGACAGCGGCGCTCCGGAGCTCGGCTCCCCGCACTGCGCTGCGCCCCGCACCGCCCTCTGCCGTCCGAGATGCGGAGTAACAGCTGTTAATCTCGAACTCTTTTAGCGCCCCGCTTCCCGCACTGCCCTCCGCACCGCTCTCTGTCGGCTGAGATGCAGAATCACAGCTTTTAATCTCGAACCCTATTAGCGTTGCTCCTGTTTCAATTTGTGCACTAAACTTTTCACACTGGTTTAGCTCCGTTTCAGGAACATGATCCGATTAAAAACACGTTTTTTTTCTTGTGTAAACGAAACAGTTGTATATGTTTAAATTAGATCATGCATAGACTGGCGGGATCCAGGGCAACACTTGACAGAGGCCTCTGAATACGTAAAACTATACGTAAAATTTGGTGGAGGGCCCAGAATTTCTAGGTACACCCGAGTCGTTGTAAGATGGATGGATTGATATACACAGATATACACAGAATTACACAGCAGAACAGCAGCTAATGCCAGAGAAAATTCTTGGTACAACTGGACAAATTCACGAAACAATGAGGAGTTTGTTAAGCACTGCCTGTTAATGGTTATTGATTTCACAGAATAAACTACTGCTCCGGACCAAACATGTAGTTTGTCCCTTTTAGAGTTAAACCCCGTCAGTATATAAATAGCAATTTTAAGATTCAGAAACCAAGACCACAAAGTTATAAGATGGCATTATAAAAAATATTTAATTTCATTAATCTGAATGGGTGGGACCAAGCCCACCCATAGATCGGGCCCTATCACAAATTAATTCGGGACATAACTACTGGTTCTCATGAATGGACTGTATCAAGTATGTCTAAATCACTATATTCAGATTCAGTATTTGGGTTTTTTTTTTTATCATACTTTCAGCTAGATTAGTGGTTCTTAACATTTTATGTACCTTGGAGCCCTTTGATAGTCTGTTGAAGCCCATTCTGACCTTTTCGGGATAATGATATGAAGATATCAGTAATTCCTAGTGACATAAAAACTACTACTGTGTTTTGTCACCTACATTTAAGTGTATGAAGCCCCTGAGCATGTGTCCTGCGGTAGGAACCCCTTAAGTGGTTATTTTTCACAACATAAATAAGCTGCATAAGTCATATTATTCTACCAGTAAAAGTATTGAGGAAAAATTTAAAGGAGATACATACAGAATCATTTTAATCAGACTAAGAAGAATTTAAATTTATTAATGAGAAACCTCACTAGTTGTGTGGATGCAGTAACTTGATTTACTAGGGATAGGTATGTAAAGTTATGTCTGCAAGGTGAAAATTAAATGTACTGTCTAAAAAGGACAGAGTCTCCTTTATTTGGATATTTATCACTGTTATCACATTGTAGTCCTGGGTAGCATTGATATTTACTTATTTAAAGTTTACAGTGATAAAGTAACATTTTACAATTTGTGAGATATTACACTCATGCCTTACAATAAGTCGTCTCTAGAGATAGATCCGAGACTAGCTGAAGGGAATGTATTTTTAAAAAGCCCCAAACAGAACAGCTATTTCAAAAGGAATCAGTCTGGCCCACAAATGATCTCTTCCTCCCTGATTATTTCTGGACAGTTTCCATTGTGGCAAATAAGGACATTTAATATCGGTGTTCTTCAAGCAAAACAGAAGTATGACATTTTTGGAACAGCATAAAGGCGTCTCAGATCACTGCGGTAAACGCCCTTTCAGCTCTGAACGCTTTCCTGGTGAGGCAGATTACCTAAGTGGTCTTAGGAAGCATTGTCAGAGTTTACACAATGAAAATGGCATGGGCCGTTTGTGCAGACCAGGGCCACAGTGGTGGGGTGTAACCACATGCAATGCTGAAAGCATGTAATCGAGTACGGCGTTAGGTAACTACTGAAGCTCCGATGCAGATAAAATGCTAGCATGACAATCCCAAATAAGCTGATTCCTCTTACACAATAGCAGAACGTTCCAAACCTGTTACTGTTAGCATACCTCAAATTCAAACTCCGCTCAACTGGATCAACATTTGGCAGGTTGTCATGCAGCCACAGCAACGCCTCTCACAGCACTGTTATTTGAGTTAGCTGCTATCGGAATGCATCCGATCTTGTACAAATATCTGTGGTATGACTGTGTGGGGAGGGGGGGGATGTGGAACAGGGGGTCTGTGGGAGCTCACGTCATCGCACATTTACCAAATAGCCAGGGAAAGGAAAAATAAACAAATGAATATCAAGTGATTATTATGCAGTGAATAGTAGAAATAAACACCGACTAGACCAGGGATGACAGCCATGATGTCTGCTGTACTTTATTAAATATGAAACCCAACAAAAGAATCACACATTTGTTCTGCCCTGGTCCTGTTCGCACCACCAGGTCCACTGGTATTACATTTGCCCTTTCTGATGGTGCCATCCCACTCTCAGGGCCAGATACGGGTCTGGACAGTTAAACCTTCGTATCCAATCTTCCATTGGTCAGGTCCCCCATTTGCTTCCATGTGCTGCAGAAGGGAGCCCCGCCCCCCTTTGCATTTCTTTCCTCTCATTGGCTCATTTCCTTCTGGACCTCCTTCCAGATGCTCTCCTGGAGCTCGGCTGTGTCGTACTCCTTCAGCATGTCGTACTTGTGCCAGGGCTGGCCCTGCCTCTTGGCCTCCTTACGCTGCACACTGGTGAGGCTCAGCTCAAGGCGGATGCCTTGGATGTTGAACTTGGGATGCTCCCACCGCTTCGACCACGGCTTGGGCTTCATTCTCACCTTCACCTGAAGGAGGCACCGTTTCAACACCAAACTAAATCACTTTTCTGCTGCGCTGGCTCATATTAAACCAGGCCATGGCTAAACCTGCTCAGTTTAAATCAACAAGTTAACGGGCAAAGTGGGCAACCCATGACATTAAAAGTGGGGGTTGGGGGGGACGTATCATGGAGAATAGGAGTATAAGGGCACACATATTCGTAACTAAAATTATCGGCACAGGTTTTTCAGTTCGGTACGCATATGTACCCAACAAATGCAGCAAATGCGGAACCTTTGTGTGTTTGTCTGTAGTGACCACGATCTTCAGCTTGAGCGCTGACCACTAACCGTATTGACCGGCACCTCGCCACTGAAAGAATACGGCACAGGCTTCATGTCGATATCGACTGTGCTGTACACAGGCAAGGCGTCTCGGAGGTACATGAGATTGTCGTCCAGCCGTTTCTCCAACTTCAGCACCTCCAGCTGCTGTATGCGGGGACTGTACAGCTCGTAGCACATCTCCACACCTAAAAGGTAGCAAAGGGGACGCCACCCCCCCCCACATAAGCAAGAATGCAGCTCCAAACAACACATGGAATTCTCCATGGAGATGTTAAAATATATATCGTTGGCAACAAAGCTCACCAGCTACTCTCACTTAGCAATGCATATTAATAAAACTCTACCTTGACCGTCAATAATGTTCCTTAGGATAAAAGTGGCTCCCAGTCCCGATCCAGACCTTTGGATACAGATACCCACAAAACGGTTGCTTTTTCCACTGGCATATGGGTCGTGCATAGTTACTGCCAAGATGCTACCTGTAATTTGAGATTACAGCAATCATAATTTGTAATTAGAACAATCAATCAATCAAGTCATTTTTACCACCATGGTGAATCCCCAGAACTATAAGAAGGTAGTAGTTCTCACCAACATAGAATTCGGGGATGTTCACCATTTTGCGTCTTTTAATCATATCTTTTCTCTCAATAGCAAACTTGAGAGGATTCGTTCTCTGCCGTGGAGGAACGAATTCCGGACTGAGAAACCTAAATGGAAAAATAAAATCCAGTTAGTCATCATTCAAGCTGATTTAAACATAACTTAAATACAAGGTCAAAAACTAGCGCTAGTCAGCCGAACATCATTGTTTGGCGATAGAAAAGTTGTCGGTCCTCACAAACAATTCTAGTGCGAGATCGCGTTACGTAGAACAGCTAACTATGTCTATTATATTCTGTATAAGTCTCACTTTCGGGGTGGTTCTGGGGGTTTAGTCTTATCCACAACAACCGGTTTCGTCGGAGGGATGAATTCGGGTGTCTGAAATGTGTTTCCTCCAGACGCATGCCGCAACAACGATGTTGAAAAGAAACCTAGGGAACACAAATCCATAAGTCCATGTTATAAATGCATTCCTACACTGTTTTGCTTGTAAGAGATGACAATCATGATAGTTTTCTGGCCAATGAGCCTTAACAATCACGCAGCGATTATGATTCATGTTATGGTTTAACATAAATCAAATGACGTAACGTGAACAACACGCCAGTTTCAGCTATTATATTGCACAGATCCCCCAAACTTACGCTCATTCCAGTGCTGTGCGTTCCGAAAGGCTCGTAATGCACAAAATGCCAGGCTTGTTCTACCCGAGCACGCAGCCATGTCTACAGCGTATGACCTTCCACAGTGACGTCTCCGTCAACACGTGCCACATGGAAGCTTGCGAGGGACAATATACACCAACATATACGCGATTCACTGCAAACTCAATAAGAAAAGCACAACCAAAGGCCAAATAATGAGGTTGTGTTAGGTTTGACTGTTGACGTTTTGCTTTATCAAATTGTCCACAAAACATGTATCTTGTAATTATTATAACTATCAGTCCTGCCATCCCCCACCCCCATAGAAATCTCTTTTGATCTTTTGAATTTAAACCTCTGCGATGCCATTGAAAATGAGACCACTAGGTGTCACTGTTACAGCACATATAAACATAATAAAACGATGCCTTCATTGAAAGCTTTATTTCAAAACCAGGTAAATCGCCACAATATAAAAGTAAATTTAGGTCAAGACAAAACTGTTGTAAAAGATTAGGCCATCATCTCTATTGCACAACGTCTCTACGTCATGGATCCCCAAGTATAGCAAACAAAACTTTTCAGTTTTTGAAAATCTTACTTTTCATTATTTTCGGAGACAAATATGCCATTTTCCTCAACACCATGGCAAGAATTTTAAAAAAATGCAAATAGCAGTGTTGTTCAAGATTAGGTGGAGAAGAAAGAAGCAGCAGATGAATCAGAATAGAAGAAGCTTCTGGACTAGTTGAATCAAGTAGGTAACAAGTGAATTTGCCAGATCGACGCTTTGACCTAGCTGGTATCAAAACTAACCTACAGATTCCTGGAGGTCTGGCAGGGTGTCTCTTCCTGGAGCAGAGTGAGGGTTGTGCGTGGGAGGACAAGTTTAGAAGGATTAGAGAATTGGACTCCCCCCCCCGACAAATGTAAGCGCTGAAAGGAACAAAAACTACAGGGAATGTCTGTATGACTGAAAATGGGAGGAAAAAGGAAGAAAAAATATTTTTACTGTCAACAGGACTGCAGCTGGAAAAGCAATAAGTAAGTCGAACAAGATATTATTTAAGCGGCATAAAGACCAAAGTCAGTGTGACAGAAGCAGGGCATTTTGTATATGTACCTCATACTAAATGTAATCTCATAAAAGTGTAGCACGAAAAAGAAAATCTGATAGAGGGAAAATAAAGGGGAAAAAAACAATCAAATTGTTAAGCAAGTCAGAACATAAATCTAGAGGCAGGGAAAAGAATATGGAAAAAGATCACATAACAGGAAGTTTGAGAAAACTAAATAAAAATGAGAAAATTACCCACATTGTCACATTTAAATGTTGATTAAATGTCAATCAAATATAAATTAAATATGAAGTTTTCATAAAAGAAACAGTAGGCAGTGTGGCGTCGTGACAGGACAGAAGCAGCGGAAGTCCCTTAAGTGAGCTGTTTGGCTAATATTGCTCCAGTAGATGAGGATTTGTTAACCTCAGATATTGGCTGGTCTTTGATTAAGTAATGTTGTGACAAAAAGAACATAATTGTGTGTAGTTGAATCAGTCGAATTGTGAGCCCTTAGGTAAATTCTGACCTCAGTATAAAAATGAAGAATAAAGACAAGTTGGACTGTATCCTTCCCTCCACGTTAAAACAGCAGGACCCCTCGGCCTGCTGATCCACACACACCATCTGCAGTGTTGTGAAAAATCCATCTATGTCACTAAGAAAAACCTAAATGTTAATCCTGTAGTATAAATGTTAATTGCACAGTTCCCTCTCTCCCAGGGTTAGCTGACATTTCTTAATTATCCATAAAGTGTGCAAGTCCGCACGTGAGTTGGCTCCCAGCCCGCCCTGCAATTCTGTCCAGGCTAAGTGATTTACAGATGGGTAGATCCATTAATGGTAGGGATCAGCTGCTAAACACTGATCAGCCATAGCATTAAAACCACTGTTAGGTGAACATTGATTATCTTGCTATAGATGCACCTGTGAAGGTGCCATTATATATTAGGCAAGTGAACAGTCACGTCTTGAAGCTGATGTTAAGAAGTCGGAAGAAGGGGTATGCATAAGGATCTGAGCAGCCAAATTGCGATGGCTGGATGACTGGGTCAAATCATTCCCAAAGTGGCAGGTCTTGTGGGGTGTTCCAGATATGCAGTGGTTAGTACCTACCAAAAGTGGTCCACGGAAGGAGAATCAGCGATGGGGTCATGGGCACCCGAGGCTCATTGATGCGCAAGGGGAGTGAAGGCTAGCCTGACTGATCCAGTCCCACAGGGCAGCTACTGTAGCACAAAATGCTGAAAAAAATAAAGCTGGACAAGATGGAAAGTTGTCAGACCACACAGTGCATTGCAGCTTGCTGTATGTGGGGCTGCGTAGCCGCAGACCGGTCAGAGTGCCCATGCTGACCCCTGTCCACTGCAGAAAGTGCCCAGAATGGGCACATCGGTGTCAGAACTGGACCAGGGAGCACTGGAAGAAACCCAATCTGATGAGTCACATTTTCTGTTACATCATGTGGACAGCTATGTGTGTGTGTTGTTTACCTGGGGATGAGACGTGACCAGGATGCACTATGGGAAAAAAGCAAGCCAGCGGATGCAGTGTGATGCTCTGGACAATGTTCTGCTGGGAAACCTTTGGACCTGGTGTTCATGTGGATGTTATTTTGACACATACAGTATCGCCTACCTAAATATTCTTGCAGACTAAGTACACCCCCTCGTGGCAATGGTATTCCCTGATAGCAGTGACCTCTTTCAGCTGGATAATGCGCCCTGCTACACTATGAAAATTGTTTGGAATGGTTTGAGGAACGTGAGAAAGAGATCAAGGTGTTGACTCGGCCTCCAAATTCCCCAGATTTCAATCTGATCGAGCATCTGAGGGATGTGCTGGACAAACAAGTCAGATCCATGAAGGCCCCACCTCGCAACTTACAGGACTTAAAGGATCTGCTGCTAACGCCTTGGTGCCAGATACCACAGGACACCTTGTGGAGTCCATAGACCGGCAGGTCAGAGCTGTTTTTGAGGTATGAGTGGGACCTGCAGAATATTAGGCAGGTGGTTTTAATCGGTATATATACTGTACTATGATCAGTGTACGTACCATCATCGGTGTTTATACCATGATTTGAGTATATAACATGTTCATTATGACTTTTGGTATCTGTAGTAATAAACTTTGGCAAAGCTGACCAGTGTGATAGCTCCAATTGCCATAGGATGGCTCTTTAAAACAAAATGCAAACACTTTACTATATTAGGATGACTTAGTTGTGACTTTAGTTTTTAATAAGGTATTTAATAGTATGTTGTTTTGGGCCCTCTTAATCAGGAATCCTTATCAATTTAATTCATTTATTATTTTACAACGACTGCGCTGGCAGTGACTGGCGAACCATCTGGATTTGTCATTCATGTGTAATGTTCGCTTCTCAGGTGTAATGACACACTTTTATTAAGGATTCCGGTAATGTTAAGAAACACAGCTACGGTTTAGAGGTGGGTTGTTTCTCGCCCGCATTTCAGCACACGTCTAGATGGCATGCTTGTTTTGCTGAGGTGTTGAAAGTGTTGCGATTTTGGGAGCAAGAACCGTTTCCCTCAAGACTTAATACTCAACCTCAGGACTCATCCCCCATCACCTGGCAACACCCTAGCAACCACCTAGAATTGCAT
>JAODJW010000039.1:19096186-19107910 GCA_026777045.1 Hyperopisus bebe | reverse complement strand
TAATGTATATTAAAGCTGTTAAGGGATGTTAGGATGTTAAGGTGTACTTGCATGCTGCTTATGAATGTTCTATGAATTTATAATGAATGCATTATGAAGGTGCACTTAATGTAAAGCGTTACCATATATTCTGTGCTCAGCCTCAGTTGTGAGCGAGTGATTTCTCCGCCTCCACAACTACACCCCCTTGTCACCCCACCCCCCACTACACCGTGAAAATACCTTGAATTCTGCTGTGGACGTGCTGGCTGGTCAGGACATGAATGCTTGTCTGTTCAGGGCTGCATGCTTGTCTACCCTGTTGCCATGGTTATGTAGTGCGTCTGGCTCACCTGATGGAAGGATGACCCCGCCCTGGCACGCGTCTGTGACTAAAAGGGGGTGTGTCCTAGGTGCCTGAGTGAAACTCAAGGGGGTATGTCCTAGGTGCCTGAGTGTGACTGAAGGGGGCGTGTCCTAGGCACCTGAGTGTGTCTGAAGGGGGCGTGTCCTAGGTGCCTGAGTTTGTTGTTTTCCTGTCTGTGTGTGGCTTTTCCAAAGAGGAAGTCAAAGTGTGGCAAAAACCTGTAAGCATGCCATGTATAAGAGTCAGTGACAGATAAGGCTTGGCAAGATGAGCAATTTGCAACTCTTTTAAAAACATGCATCAGCTTTATATAAATGTGTATTTCATATTTATGTTCATTTCATGTCATTTGGAATGACATTCGCACTATTTTTTACAGATAGTAAGACTGAATGCTCCTGAAAATTGTGTAACAACAAAAGAATGAGAAATATTACATATTATATCAACTTAGAGTGCATGTAAGTGTACTCATAAAAATAATTACTTTATTTTAAAATATCACATGAAAATGGATTTTATTAGAATTATGTTTTAAATTTATATTTTATGTGTTTCAGTAACATTGAGCAGGAGATGTGTTTTCTAAATAATCTTTGACAAATTGTTGTCCCGGCAAACTATAAAACGTTAAAAAAAACATGTCGTTACACTGCAGTAGAGGGCGACATTCATTCCATATTAATTTTTCTGTATATTATCAGTTGGCAAAACCAGTTGTAGATTTTGACCATGATTATACAGTCAAAGGCCATTGCTTGTTGAAGAAATTCTGAAAATCACTGAAAATCAATCATGACAGTCAACGAGGTGGTGTTTTATTTTACTTCAATGTTGAAAAAACGACTAACAACAATAATTTTGAAGTAATGCCTTCTATTGTGATTCCATCCATCTATCCATCCATCCCTCCATCCATTTTCTGCAGAGAGTTACGAACCTTGGCTTGCAACAGTTACTGTCTTCAGGGGTTCATCTTTGTAATATTATTTCCTGTTATATGGATTTCTTGCAGAATATGAACAAAACGGTTCTTTGAATGGTAATTACACACAATGGCATTACTGGAAGTTAACCTAACTAACGTGAATCCCCAAATTAATTATGATATTTAGAACAATGGTGTTATTTTTTTTATTTTAATTTATTTGCTATTACATAGATCTAATGTAAGATTATGCCAAACTAATTGACAAGATATTTTATTGAGAATTTCACTTTCATGAAGTTTTTTCATTTACACCACATTGACATAAAATTGACTAAAACCAGAAATTTTCCACTAAGTCCTCAAAATAAAGCATGCAAGTAATTTTTCCGTTTCTTTTCAAATTTTAATGCTTTTAAATTTAAGTAAACCATATGGACAGAAAAATAGATGCTTTTGTGAAACTGTGAACTGATAAGCAAACCAGATTTTGTTGGGTAGCATGGTGGCGCAGTAGGAAGTACTGTGGCTTTGCACCTGGGGGGCTTGGAGCTGTGGGCTTCTGCAGGTAATTCTGGTTTCCTCCTCAAGTCCAAAAACAAAATCCAGTTTTACCTGGATTGCTGCCTATAAAGTTTTCTAGAATGTGTAAATGTATTCCTGTAATGGACTGGCATTCGATCAGGGGTGTCCCCTGCCTCAGGCCTGGTGCCTCTTGGGACAGGTTTCAGGGTCACTGCACCTGTGAACTAGGTAAAGAGGAGTGGGAGATGGATGGATGACAGAGGGCTTTGAATAATATAGTTCTTTATTAATATATATTAATTTATACTCATTTATTTTTGTCATCATTGTATTTCATCTCCAATAGTTCTCATGTAGTACATAGTAACCACTTAACTTGTGTTTTTAGCTAATTTGTGGACTTGCCAAAATATAAGCTGTTATACAGTTCTGCTATGGTTAGTTAAGCTAGTTTGGTTTGTAGCAAAGTAGGCTCAAACGGTTAACTAGCTGGAAATTTGAATTCTGGAAGACTGCTTGGTAACCCATCATATGTAGCTTTTCCACTGCCACTAACAACCGAGCCGTCCTGCAAACTGACGGTTTTCCATTTGAAAGCATGTAAGTCATACATGATCTGTACCCAAGCTGACATGGCCCAGCTAACTAGCAGGGAGGAAAGTGGGACTAAAGCGAGCTGGTTGCATCACTACCATCTGATTGGTTGAAATTACCAGTGTTCTGCACATGGGTTATCTGAAGGAAAAAGGTTATATTCTACATAATACTCATTATTAGTAGTATTGTACATCGCGATGTATTGATTCCCTGTAACTCGGAATTTGAACATTTCCAACCTCCTGCATGGAAAAGCAGTATAGAACAGCTAAATGGAATGGATTCGTTTTGCAAATTTACACAATCAAATGCTAATTCCGCTGGCGTTTGATGCATGCATACCACAGGGATTACTACAGATATTTACTACAGAATATTAGGAAATCAGCACATAGTAAATCATGATGTACACCGTGCGAACAGTGAATAAGTGTCTCTTTGGTTTTACATCATTGTCACTCTCCAAACATGACAACGTCTTTACTGAGGAGACCCTCCTGCAGCTGAAAGCTAAAGCAAGCTTTGACTAATACGACTCGGGTGTGGCTCGGTTCCTGTACGCCAGTGGAAAAGCGCCAATAGTAATCTGGACCTTGTCAAGTAACTAGATGTGTGACATGAATGAATGACCCCCATCTCGCCATGAGGAAACACTGGGCCGTTTCATTATCAGATCAAACAGTGCTAATCATCCAATAGCAAAGGCTCTTATCAGCACATGCTGTAGCATCTTATCATTTGTTTATTAACTTCTCCACTCCTGGCACCTCTAGTGTTTGTCCAGCATTTCAGCTGTGAGGGTGACCTCTGTGGATTCACTGGTATTTCTCCGTGCCCCACCAGGCAAAAACTTTGCTTGGTTAAGAAAAGGAAGCTCTATTCTTCTTTCCCATGTTGTTTGAAAGAACAAGGGGAACATAAAAATAATGAATTGAGCAATTCCGACCAGTGTGTAGCTCAGTGAGTTTGGGTCTGTCCCTTTGCCTAGATGGTTGTGGGTTTGAATCCTGCGTCTGGCAGAGTAATTATATCACTGTCGGGTCCATATGTCGAGCCCTTAACCTCATTTGATTCTGGATGGTGGCTAACCCTACTCTCTGATCACAAGTTTTCTTCATTTGTATGTTGCTTTGGACAAGAGCATCTGCTAAATAAGTGTAAAAAGATCCAGGGAGTGTGCTGAGACTTATGGACATCTTGAGTAAAAGTATTTTATAGGATTTTCTGGAGGGTCCCGACACCAAGAAACATGGACACCAGATATTAAACTAAAGGGTTATCCTTTATCAGGGGCTCTCTTTAATCATGTGACAAGATCTTCTCTCTTCAAAGTGATCAAGTGTGACTAAAATATCTTGCCCTGTTTAACTCTACCTTCCCGTGGTCTTCCTGTCTGGGGTTGGCAAGTGCTGTCGCTTAAACATCAGAAACACAAACAAAACCGAGTGACATTTTGCATCTGAGTTATCGCTACAGGTGCCCTGAAATCTGCTTGAATTGTGCAGCGGTTCACGGAAGCGGGACCCGACCAGTTCTCCTATGATGTTTACCTTCAGGTCATCTCCGTTTGCACAAAATCCCAACACCTGGGAGTCTTTTATTTTGTTATAATACAGCAAGGCTGTTAAATAAGCCAATTAATTGTGCTGGATCCTAGGAAGTGACTAAGCTATCAAGAAAAGAGGAAAAAAAATGACTCCAAAAGCCAAAGGAAAAGGCTAGTCATATTTTTTCTCTTATTTTGACATGGAGGAATTTTTAGCACCTGCCATGCCCTTGTGATGGTTGCCTTCCCCTGGCTGACAGCTCCCGGAGGTTTCCCTCAAAGGGTTAGAGCCGCCAGAGAAGTCAGGATTCTTCTGAATGGGGGGAGCGGGTCCATATAAGGGAGTTAAGTCATTTGTCAGGACTTGTACCAGCATAACAATCCAAATCAAATGCGGCCAAACAGACCCTTTAATGTTTTTCCAAGCATCTTGACAGGGCATACTCGTCTGAACCACCTTGTTGAGTTAAAAAAATATCGCCTTGATACCCCGCCTGTCCCGTCTCACTCTCCCTCATCAAATCACAACGAATTCAAACGGACCACATTGCGTGCCATGCTGAACGCCCACAAGGAGATTGGAACGCTTGTTGTTTAAGGTGTTCAGGTTTTAAAATAAGAGAACCACAAGCCACTGGGGTGCCAGGATGGAACAGGGACTTTGTTTGGGTTTAGGAACACCATGGAGAGGAATGAAAACAAAATGTAGCTGATATGGCTTCAGCACAAGGAAAATGCTGGGGAGAAAAACAGGCATCGTTGGGAAGGGGCTACAACTGGGTGTGTGTTCAGGGAACAAATTTCACGCGTCTGGACTGGTGCAGGACACTGAATGGACTGTTCACCTGACTTCACCCCCCCCCCCAGAACATCTACACCCCTAGGGCTTATAAAAACAAGTCTTATACATGTACCCTGTCTTTTATACAGATGTTTTGTTGAACACTCAGCCAGAGCAGAATTTTGGCCTGAATCCCGGCTAGTGTTGCCGGGGCGGCGTCGGCATGCGCAGTTTATGTCGGTGATGTGGGTGGTGATCCTTCAGAGGTTTGAAGTTGTTTCAGCAATTACAGCCAGGGCTGCCTCTTATCAGGGTGAGAGGCCGTCATCCTGCTTCATGAATTACAATATGCGTAGAGCAAGATGGCAGAACTCTGTAAAGATTTCTTTTTTTCATTCTACGGAGATATCATTTGTCTTAATTTTGCTTGTGAAAACCACTGAACGTATGGCCAGGAAGGGAGGTGACAGAGCGTAAAGAGGTAAGTCAGAAGAGAGGCTACGGGTTCACAGGAAGCAGGATTCCAATGGGCTGCTGATGATTGCCCAGCTCGTCCCAGCAGGAACCAACCAGGTTGTGACTGGGCACTTTCCCACCGCAGTTCCTGAACCTAGTTCCTGTTCTTGGACTGTCTTGTATCGCTTTCACACTGCACAACAAAACTGGGTCCATTATGCAGAGGATGGGAGAACCAAAGAGCTTGTCGGTTAAAATTCCCATAATTTGAAATGACACCACCACCCCAAAACAATGGAGGATGAACAAGTTGTTTTGTTAAGTTATTTGTTAGTTACTAGGGGGATCGATCTCAATCAAAACGGGACTCAGCCATTTTGAAGTATTTAAAATATTAGAATCTATGATTCTAATTAAATCTGACCAGCAGATTGATCTATCATTTTTCACAGAATAAAAAACATATAGACATTAGACAGTATATTGGTTATCGATTGAAATTTGTGTGGAAGCACTGATTTATAGCACATAGTCATCCTGGCCACCCTCACTTTTCAGGCCTTTTCTCCTGTGTCACCATTACTTACGTCCCTGGGCTCCATGTTCATGTTATCACCTTGCAGGCTTCCTGTCCAAAGTACTGCAGAACTTCACGGCGCAGGCCTGCGATGGTGACTACTTCTCCGTCAGCTGTCCTCCCCGTACCACCATCAGCATCCAGTCATCCTTCTATGGCAGGAGTGGCTCCGCCCCTGCACAATGCCTGCCCCGTTCTGTCCATTTCCCCGCCCACCCGGCAGGAGATGACACCCACTGCTTTGTGTCCACGTCATCACAGGTAACAGAAGCCAACAGCAGGGATTGGATTCCCCTTTGTCTGATCATTTCCAGATTAAACTGGTTTATACAGTAACATCTTTAACTTTTTCTCTGCAGTTTGCATCTCATTTTTTCCAGATTTTTATGACTTATGTCATACAGTCGATACCTGACGGCCAATAATTCTGCTGGCATTTAAAGGGATATTTAGCGCCAAAAGCAATTGAGTTTGGGTGGCACTGTCAGCTTACACCTGCAGGGCTGGGGGGTTTGAATACTGTCCCTACTCTGCGTATGTGGAGTTTGCATGCTCTCTTTGTGGTGCAGTCATTTTCCCCTAGGAACTCTGGTTTCATCCTACTGTCCAGAGACATGCCACTTGAGAACTAGCATCTCTGGTTTGCCCATAATATGTGTGAGTCTGTGTGTGTGTGTATGTGTGTGTGTGCCTTAAAATGGGCTGGCGCTCTGCCTTAGGCTTCCTGGGATTGGTTCCTGGCCCCCAGTGACTCTGTACTGGATGAGTAATGGGAAGATGAATGGAAGGAAGTAACTGGGTTTGTAAAATGAATTTACTTTTACATTTTACAGTTCCTGGGATGGGTGCCAGTATCCATGTGCCTCTGTACTGGATGAGTATTTATGGAACATGGATGACATGTGACTTACAGTGTAATGGGTTTTAAAACTACAGATTCAGAATTCAGAGCATTGAATGTAAAGTTTCTACACAGAAGTTCTAATTCAGTTTGTAAATTTATTCACCACTGGGCTCAAGGTGAACAGGTTGCTATGGATTTGCATTCCCTTCCAGACTATTCACATGCTTGCAAACTGCAGTTTAAGATTTAGATGTTAACTTTTGAATTGGAATGAAAAGCCAGAATATAGAGTATTATAATTGAAATGAAACAAAGCACAATCCTTCTTAAATGGTTGAAATTATTCTTTGGTTCCTTTTGTCTTGGATGCTGACGTTCCCTCACAGTGGTCTATACGGAGGAAGACAAGGACAAATAAACACACTGACGTCTAAAAAGAAAGTTATCTGTCTTTTTATCTGGTATTTAGTCCTGAATCAAAGACAATGAACCCCTATTTGGGGACGCTGACAGAATTGGGCCATTTGTGTGTACATTTCCGGTCTCCATGGCGACCAGGCAGAAAAACAAAGCCATTGTGTGGATGACCTGTGTCGCCGGATTCCCGCAGACCTCCAGGTTGGTGGCCAGGTCCTCGGCTTCCTGTGAGTCTGGGCCGGGCAGCCAGCAGGTTTTTATCCATACAGGGAGTCCCTGCGCTCCGTCTGCCGGGATTCGCCGCTCGGTTTTTGTGGAACTCCCTGAGGAATTCCATACCTGGGGCTGGAAGACGTTTTTTTCTGTGGGGGTTGGGGGGGAATTCAAAAGGCAGCCTCTTGTCAGGGCACAGCCTTTGTAGTATGAGAGACCCCCCCCCCCACCCCCTTGCTTTCCCCCCCACATGTTTCTGTTCGACCAGGCCACTCCTGCCGCCCAGCAAGACTCCCGGAGCTTCAGTGAGTCCGACCTTTTAATGGCCTAGCGGTGGCATTCTGAAGCAAATTAGAACCGGAGCTTGAATGGGCACCTGCTGACAAAAGGGGGCCTTTGCTCCCCCCCACCCTGATGATTTTAGAAGGGATGTTATGGCAAAACCCCATGAAACAGCTTTGTGTGGAAGGCCAGGAACCTGGCCTCTTCTAAAGTGTGCAATTTGCCAAAAAGACCCCCGCGCAAAGTTACACAATCAGCCATGTTTTGTTTTCAACCCCCCCTCAATTTAGCCCCCCCTTTCAAACATTCAAACCCCTCCCTTCAATCAAGCTGCCAGTTGCCAGTTAAGTTGGAAAATCCAGTAAAATGGGACTTCTAACACCCCATTACTGACCCTAGGCTGAAAAGCCAACAATTTTCCAGTGTTTGTTACTTTAAAACATTTGGCACCTATATCACAGTTTGCAGATTCTTTTGAAGGATCTTGCTGATATCGCTATTTGTTTCTTTGTTGTTATTCTCCTACTATAAGCATTCATTAGAAGTACTAATCAAGTTTAAAATTGTTTTTTCTTTTGTGTTCATTTGAAACAAACATATATCACAAAATTTTGGATGTTTTTCATCAGATTTTTTTTGCAACAAATATTTGCTTTGGAGGCATTTAAGTTACATATTCGGGAATATTTATGTTAGACTCTTTAGTTACACTGTAACAGCATTTTGAAATATGTCCATCCCTTTTTGATGTTGTGATCACATTGCTATTGACTCATTGTTGCCAAATAAATGACACTGTGTCACACCCACTGCGTGAAAAACATTGCATGGCAATCCCAGTGGTCCAAGTGTGGTCAGGGTGTGCTTCTCTTTAAGGTAAAAATGTTTGAGAAGTCCGAAGACAAGTTGTGACTAGTGGGCGAGTGTCAACATTTGTAAGGAGTGAAAAGCGATTTACACAACCCTGACGGAGATGGATAGAGGGATGGATGGATGACAGTCACCATTGTAGGCCCTCATTCACAAAGGTGTGCAGAATGGGGAGTACACTTTACATGAGTCTGTGTGCTCATCAGTGTTCGTCTTTGTCATTCAATGAGTGGAACAACATAATGATAAATGACTCGTGCTACACTAATCAAAGATGGCTAAAGGTGATGGTGGTGGCAGAGAGTGGAGGTGGACTGCACATTACACAGAGGATCTGTTTTGGGTATGCTGACCTTGCAGGCCCTGCCCAAAAAACAGTGCTGAGAACCCATACCTTCACTTGATGACTTTCAAGTGCATTGGTCTGCAGGGAGTGCTCTCTATGTGTGTTCATTCTACCTCAGCCTTGGCTCAGTTAATCTGGTATTCCACTGGCTCTTTTACTTCCAACACAGGTCTGGACGTTTTAGTGGCATCAAGGCTGATGAAATGAGTGTATGTATCTGATTGAGGCTTGTCCTTCTACTACAAATACATTGTGTGTGGGTGTGTGTGCGTGTGTGCGTGAGTGTGAGTGTGTGTGTGCCCACAAACCGCCTCCCCCAACGTCTTACATCATATTGCCTCGTGCTCTTGGGCAGAACTATCCACCAGTTCGCAGAGCCTGTGGTTGGGGTGATGGAAGTGCCAAAAACGCTCACCTGAGTCCCAGACATAGTCGCTCGGGCGTATAATGAGTCACTGTGGTTTTCTGAAGAGGTTTTCCTCAGTCTGACTGTTTGACTTGGCAGGGACTCTGCCACATCCATTTCCAAGAACCATCCCTCTGGAGGATGGCACAGTGGTTAGCACACACGATTCACACCTCTGGGACCAGCGTTCGGGTCTCCGCCGTGGTTCCATGAGTGTGTAGTTTACATGTTTTCCCAGTATCGTTGTGGGGATTACTCTGGGTTCTCTGGTTTCCCCCTACAGTCTGGGAGAAGTGGTTACAGAAAATGGATAGATGGATCCCTCTGGATACAACTGACACAATTATTAATGGAAACAGGAGCAGTAGTAAAGCAATTGTACAGCAGTGCAAGAGGGAATTACACACATCTCAAGGATTTGAGCATGTGTAGATTTAAATTAAGACGGTGAAATCCCACAGTGTAGCAAATTAGCAAATGCAGCCATGTACACCAGAACTGTAATACAAATCCCTTTCCAGTTAACAGTTTACTTGTTATAAGGTCACAGTGAACCTGACCCAGGAAATACACCCTGGACAAGTGTGTGAGCCACAGGGCAAGTTCACACATCATAGGGGGAGGTGGGTAATTCAGGTCCAGGGAGTAAAAGTCCAGACCAAGATTTTGCTTCAACCAATCAGTTAAGCATTAATAGTCCTGGACCTGTACTACCAACCTCTGATGATGGGTGATTTGGAGACATTGATTGACTGACACACAGTACATTCTGCACGCACAGTGCACTGAGGCCAACAGTCCTGGGGGTGTGAGGCCACGGTGCCCCCCACTAAGACCTTGTCGGCTGCCATGTGACGCCGAGCATCGTCGAAATGTGACTACACCCTGTTTCTCCTGTCGCCTGATTGGTTCAAATTTAATGGACTCACTCTCTCTCTCTTCCTCGTAGAAGATGCTCGCTGAGTGCCAGGACAGACGGAGCTGCCGGTTCTTCGTCAACAGCCGCCTTTTCGGGACGGACC
The DNA here is from genome assembly GCA_026777045.1 of Hyperopisus bebe. Lineage (NCBI taxonomy): Eukaryota > Metazoa > Chordata > Actinopteri > Osteoglossiformes > Mormyridae > Hyperopisus > Hyperopisus bebe. The sequence continues at coordinate 19,097,754 of JAODJW010000039.1, read as the reverse complement.
CCTGTCCCAGCAGCAGCAAATACCTCATTGTGTGGTATAAATGTCGCCCCAGTAAGTTAGTGTCCCTCCATAGCCCCACCCTACTCTACCTCTTTAAGACATGGACTTTATCATACCATTCAGCTGTCCTCTTTGGCTTCTTGAGATGGTGAATGGATATCTTCAAGCAGAATTCACTTCAGCGCATAGCCAAGCCCGAAATGCCACTGTAACACTGTGTCCTCCTTCCCAAGAGGCGCGATAGCCTGAAGCTCGCGTGTGACTGCAGCAAGTTATCCATGTTTTCCCTACCGTATGATGCGTCTTGTGTTCGCCGACCCACCCTTTGTTATTGCGCCACATTAGCCTGATGTTTTGGGCCATTTCGGCATGGCATGCCTCCCAGTCTGTACTGCCCGTGGATCCAGTACCACAACATAATTGAAGGTTTGTTTTTTTTATTCCAGGGTAGGATGCAGTGTCACGTAGGTACAGTTAATTTGCTTCACTTGTTTCTGGTCATTCACTGGAAACTCAGCTTAGCAGCCCTAATGTATTGTCTCCAGCACATGCGTTTGTCAAAACCTAAATAGTTTTTATATGAATGTAAATATGAGTGTAAATGTGTATGATATGTGCCATCGACCCACAAACTAGCACCGTGTAAACTTCCTGAAGGCCCTAACTATTTGTGCAGAATTTTACCTGCTCATTTTCCCCTAAAATGATTTTTTTATATTTTATTTAAGAATTACTGGGACATGTTAAAGGTTGGTAGTTGCATTCGGTACAGGGGTTGTTGATGAAGCAGCAAGTTGTGTGACGTGGGAAGATGATGCTGATGAAAGCGGCTCGTCTGCTGTATCTTTTACTTCTTCAGTCCTTAAATAACAGGCTGATTAGCACAGGCATAATTTTAACCAGTGCTTGACGTTAATGACTCTTGGGTGGGGGTCCCCTAAAAATCATGATAAAGTAACATGCCATAAAATGTTCTCTGTAATAGGTGGTCCTGTATGGGTTATTTTGGTCCCTAGACCCCCCACCCTGTCATTTCAATTAAGATTGTAATATTGCCAGTAACTTTAGGACCACTACATGTACATTATTGTATTGTTATCTGCTGCCTCTTTCATTGTGGTTTTTGACCACATCGGTACAAGATTGAAGTGTCCATAAAGCGTCTTGCCCCCCTCCCTCCCCCGCAGAGATTTTCAGGCTGTTTTTTTCCCTCCCTCCTCAGACGAGTACAAGAACAAGGTGGCCTGTGAGGGGGAGCATATGAACCTGAGCTGTAGGAGGGGGATGCTGATCGCTGTCTACTCAGCCTCCTTTGGGAGGACCCAACAAGGCGTCCAGGAGTGCCCGCTCCAGAACCAGAGGACGCCGGCAGTAGGTGTGAACTGGGGCCGGGGGGGCAAAGGAGTAACTTTCATTTGAACATTGAGGGGGTTGAGGTCAACACCTACTTAGGGGGAGATATGACCATTGGGGGAGGTGTATTAGCTGGTTTTGAGTTTTGGGGTGGTTATAACCCTCCATCCCGCCTGTAATGTATGCCCATTGGGGGGGGGGGGGGGGGGGGGCCC
>JAODJW010000039.1:19082256-19095830 GCA_026777045.1 Hyperopisus bebe | reverse complement strand
TATATATGAAAGAACAAAAAGTCTAAAAAGTGCCCCCAACCTTAAGTAATATACAGAATAAAAGAAAATGCCATGCAGCTGAAGTTAAACGTTGTTCCTTTTTTATTGAAATCCATTTAATGGTCACATTCCGAAGAAAATCTGAAGGAACTTTGTTCCCCTGTGAAGTTCCAGGCAGGTGTCACTTGGACGGAAGCCGCGGCCCGTATCGGGTTCACACGAGCGCCGTCTAGGGATTCGCTGGGAGAGGCGGCTGAGTTGGTCGGGGAAGTTCGGGTGTCATTAGTCACCGGGGGAGAACAATGCACTCTAAAGTACGATGGTGACGACACATCTGGAATATGTTTCATTGTCTCATCAGATTTCATTTTTTGAGTGATATGGGGGGGGGGGCGCATCCCGTTTCACTTTGTGACACTAGTGAGGACTCCTCGGATCTGAACGCCCCGTTTGTCACCACCTTAAAGAGCGGCTTTTCGAAAAGACACGGGCCTTTTCAAGACCGGCTTCTGTGTCACTGTGGTCATTGTGTTTAATTCACATGAACGTGAGTCACCTTGCTAAACGGGAGGGTACTGTATCTGATTCATGGGGAAATACCACAATAACGTCCACCGAATCCACTTTAAAGGCCTTGCACATGTTTTCCCGGCACAGAGTGAGAATTAACACAAACGTTGCAATTCGCTGAAGGTTTCGGGCAAAACCGCATAGACAGTGTGCATACCTGAGGTTAGCTCAGTGCCGATGGGGCAGCTGGAAGCTGAGACCCAGCCCCTTTTGCAGAATCGTTGCTCTACCACTTGTGGGTTTCTTCTAGGTACTCCGATTTCCAGCCACAGTCTCAGTGGGGGTCAGTGTGTGACTGGAGCAGCATCAGGCCTAAGGTGTACCCACACATGTGCAGTAGACTTCCTGGAAATGGACCTAAACTACCACAGCACTTGATACATATGTTCCGGAACACTGTTTATTAATAGTATTACGTCGTTAATAACCTGGATTGTATGTGATGACTTAGATATTTTTATTCACACTGACTTGTCATTTTTGCAGAGATATAAAGGTGTTTTCCAGTTGCAATCCAGATTAAAATACATCATATCATCATATTTACATGTGCAAGTCCCTCATGGAATCAAAACATCCACGCTAGTATTACAAGTTCATGTCCTGAACCATAAAACTAGCCTGCAGTCCCCAGTCATAATATGACCTTAATTGTTTTGTCCTTAATTGATTGCATTGCCCGAATTGCTCACCTTGGGGACATTCTTATGCGGATTATCTGTAATGGAACCTTAAACTCATCCCATTACAGACTTTTACAGACAGGGCGTTCTTTGTGGGACTGAGGAAGCTCGGACCTTCTGGTTGGGTCAGTTTCGTTAAGTATTTCCTAGCTGCTACTACGCATGAATCATGAGGTGGGACCATAGGGGCAATGAAAGCTGATTTGCCCCTGGAGTGCCCCTCTCCTGTCACTCCCCGATTCAAAACATATCATAGACTAATGATAAAGTTGGCCCCTCTGTATAAATTATGGCCCCTCTTACACTCCCATAAAAAGAAGGATTGTGGACCATGACACGGACCAATTCAGCTGGACACCTGAGCAGGTGGGGACAAGTATGTAATTTCACAGCTGAAATGGTAATCATCACACACAAATCAGCCTATCCTGCTAGATCGGACGACTGTGACCCTGTCAGCGTTCTGAAATCTGCAGGCAACCATCTGCAGCAAAACTAGAATCGTTTGCACTCAGGAGGGACATTTGATTGGTTGAGGGCATAACTGTACCTGTCTTTCTCCAGGAGAGATTCACAGCAAAGGGGTGGTAAAAGCACAGCAATGCATTGTGGGAGACATAGCCACAGAAGTCCTGATTGGTCAAGCCAATGCCACACTCTTTCAAAGTTTTATCTGGGATTGATATAACCGACATTTGTTTTTGGCTCAGGATTCCACTGAGCACAGCTTAATTAACCTATCACAACACTTACGAACTTTTCTAGATTATGCTTTCTGCAAAATGTCCAGAGTTGGAAAAGATGAACAAAACTCCTCAGTGTAATTAATGTAATGTTTAATTAATAGCTTGGAGCCAGGCTTGTTGAAACCTCAACATGCAAAGCTGAGCTCTCATGGATATGGTACAGTGTGCACTGGCGATAAACCCGTATCTGGATGTTCAAAGGATTCCTCTTCTTTTCATCTTTCTCTTTCACGTCTCTTGATTTTTGTAGTGTTTCCAGGAAGTAAACCACCGAAAGACATCTCTCTCTGTCTCTCTCTCTCTTTTCTTTTTTTGGGTCTATATCAGCTCGTCTGCTTGTGGAAGGTCTTGCTATTTTAGACCCAAGTCAGAACACTCCTGTCTCAATCCATATTCTAGTGCAGAAAAATTTGGGTAAAATCACAGAACTGCACAGAACATTAAATCCGCGGTTAAATTTAAGTTACAGGTTGTTTATATTCTTAAATTTTTGCCGTGCTGTGCTGATACTGCAACGTGGCTGGTGTTTTGCAGAATAAACACACCAATGCCAGCACCTGTGTCTGCGTTGTCCTGGATGTCAGCCTGACCTTGGCTGGACCCCATTCATTCCTTCTTTCCTTCCCTATTAGCCTGGAGGGGGCACGGAACCCCCCCCCCCCTTCTGATACCCCATGTATTTAGGATCATGGGCCGACGAGGTCAGTTTCATTTGGCAGCACTGAGAATTCGGCTTTAATCTAGAGCTCTTCTGGTGGTGTATCTGTTACAGACGACAACTGGGCTGCTCTATTTCCTTTGCACATTTCCAGTTGACTAATTGCTCTGGCAAGAATCAGAGAGTGGATTAATGGGCAAAATCTCTTAAGGCGACTCCTCCCCCCTCTGATGTGTGCTTGGTTTGTGGGGAGCATTTATCGGGAACTGGACAGAGTCCCTCTGGAACATGCCAGTGCATGAATGCCCTTTAAACATCGCCGAAGCTAATTAGGCACTCAAAGAAAGACATTTGTCTTCATCTGGTTTCTTAGCCTGAGGGCAACACAAGGCCTGCCAGAATTTCCTTCACAGTTTTTGTCTTGTGTGCATGAATTTTTTTAACAAGCAGAGGAGCGATTAAGAAAGAAATAAAAGCATTCAAAACTGTCAAAAGAATATTCTTACAGACACAACGTTTAGTAAACAAGGCATGACAACAATTCTCTCGTTTTTGATATGTTTCTGTGTTTTACTATCATATTGTTATTGCCTGTCCCCAAGATTAGTTTTCAATGGAAACCCAGCAGCTATCGTGGAATAGTATTCAGGACCCAAAAGTGGAGAAGGGTTGTCCATTTCGGTGCCCGTATTTTAGCGGGATTAGTCAGACACTACTCCCCACAACTGGTCTGGCTTTGGGAGTCAGGAGTTTGTCCTGCAGGAAGCGCAGTAGTCTGAGGCTGAAGTTGCTTTGGCAACAGAACTGGGATGGCAGGGATGTGGCACCAGTGATAGTACTTCACAGGATGGTTGTTTCTGATCATACAGCTATGAAATACTGGTTAGGAATTTCATTTCAAATTTGGTTGTCATACACCTGAAATTAGGTTGTTTGTTTATGGACATTTTGGTGTTTGCTTTAAATGACAGCAGAAAGTCAATTTAACTTATGGATGAGGCCATATCCCACAAAACATTCCATACAATAGTAGGACTGGCTTGAAGCCAGTCATGCACTTGAGGTGATGGAGGTGTCTAGGTGTGTTTTCTTGTTTCAGTACAAGGATGCCGTCATTGTCTTTGGGGTATTATTGGGAGCTCTGCTCTGTATATGTGACCCTGCGGCAAAGAGCTCAGATTCTGTGAAACATTTTCTTCTGAGAGGTGTATAGAAAACTCTAGTGGAAGAACAGGCCATCTTCAGGCGCATCTGTACTTGAGAAAATGTCTCTGTAACAGAAGGACAAGCCCTTACAGTGTTGAGGACCTTTGAGATGACAGGTCCTGGGGTGTTGATTCATGATCTCCCTATTCATTCCCACAATGAAAAACCCCAATCCCAGCTACTGTTTGCTAAGGATCAGCTATCTAATAGGACATTATGCCAGAAAAGGTCTGGAATTGCTCCTATAGCATAGTCAGATGGGTTTTGTTTCTGGAGAATCAAGAAGTTTCTAACTTGAGGTCATTGTTCACTATCTATATTTTTTTAATGAGAAATGCCCAAAAGACCTTTAACAAAAACACCTTTGTGTCACTCAGATAAAGTTCAGTACTTTCTGTTTGAGTCTCCCGTGGAAAGACTTGAAAAACATCCATTGACACTGACTGAAAATGTTAATGATGAATATTAATCCTTGGAGCCCCTTGGCTGCTTTACATAGCAAGATGACTTTGTTTGTGTTTTGATTTGTTTGTTGTTGTTTGTTTTGCTTGTCTATCAAAGAAATACTGACTCTGTTTCCTAAAACTTTGAAGATGAGCCAGCAAGGGTGAAGTGGTTGCGAATAGGCCTTGTTTTCATGTTGTTGGTGTTGCTGCTGGTTTAGTGTTGGTTTAATTTAGTGCTCGCTTAACACCAGAGGAATAAAAAAAATTAAGGTTCAAGTGATCTCCAGCACCCAAAAACGCTATGCTGCTTAGTGACATTGTCCACTCTCCTGTTCATGTTTACCTTGTCTTACCTGCCTGTGTGAATTTTCATGTTTGTACTCCTAACCCAATAACTGTCTTGACAGCCTTGTTCCAAAGTGTGTGACATCCAGCCAAATTTAAATAAGAAAATGAGATAGCATTCTTCTTATGTCTTGAAAATAAGGCTTGAAATATATTACAGGTTATTATAAATACTATTTAAGCAAATAGTTATAGATTTTAGTGCATGTCCTTTGAATTCCCAGGATGAAAAGGGGAAATACTTCTACGCCTGTGTCTCAGTCGTGTCTCAGTCGTGTCTCTGTCGATGCAGAGTGCCAGTCAGGCGGCGCTCTTGCAGTGGTGACGTCCATCTGCCAAAGGAAGAGGAGCTGCTCCATCCAGGCCTCTGCCAGGGAGTTTGGGGACCCCTGCTATTCCGGGATCCGCAAGTACCTCAGCGTCATCTACTCCTGTGGTAGGTTGTGTAGGAACATGTGATTTCCGCGTCTCTCAGTGCACAAGAGTGGGGCCATTTTCACAACACATGTTTAGTGGTTATTGCCTGTGATTGCAAGTTCGCCAGTTCGAGCCGTCTCTCGGAAAAGCCCTTAACCTGCAATTCCCCTGTGTGATGCAAGGTGGCTGACCCTTTGCTGTGACCCCCCCCCCATATGTGCTGCGTATGCAGCTGCATATGTGTTTCTCATGGAGAGCAAGATGGGGTAAAGCAAAAAGAGAATTTCTCCACGGGGATTAATAAAGTTCCACTGTTCTATTCTATTGCACTTGTGTAAGCACAATCGTTTAAAATTGACTCATTCAATAGGAGGTGTGATGGCACACTGATTAGCCTCCAGGGTTAGGGTTAGGGGTAGGCTAACACTAGTTAGCATCCAGGGTTGGGGTTAGGGGTGGGGTTAAGGTAGGCTAACACTGGTTAGCCTCTAAGACTGAGGGGTTAGTTCCTGCCCTCAGCTCTGTACAGTATATGTGGAGTTTGCATGTTCCTTCCATCTGGGATTCATAATAATAATTGATACTTCATTGATCCTGGTGGGGAAATTATTTTGCGGCTCCCCTGACTTGCTCTCTGTAGATGAGAGCCAACTGGCCGTGAAGGGTAGCCACCCAGAGCAGCGCCCAGGAAGCTGGGGGTTAAGGGCCTTGCTCAAGGACTTGCAAACCGGCAACCTTCTGATCACAGACGCAGAGGTTTACCCTCTGACCACTCCATTTTGCTCCAGTGGTCAAAATATAAGAGCTGAATTGTTGTGTGTCACTCATATGCCCTGTGATGGACTGACATCTAGGTAATCCTCTCATTTGTGCTGGTACTTTTTAGCATCCAGATTAACCAGGATACTACACTGCATCAGACATTATGGAAGATGGACAGATGATAACAATTAGGCTAATTAAGACTCTGTAAGTCCGCATGGGCTATGAATCTCCAAATGTATGTAAGCTGGGCAGTTTGGTGTTAAAAGAATAGCCTGCATGACAGGTTGCACTTTTCCTCACTAGGTGGCGATATTCTTACAATGAAAAACAGCAGAGTTTAAATAACATTAAACCATTCAAGGAGTATTCACGCTGAATACTGCAAAGAGGAGGATCCCCTAGTCACCCCCTCCCACATACAGATGAAAAACATTCATGCACAAAATGTACTCATCTTAAATTATCCTGACGCTTTGAGCCACACCAGGGCTACCGTTCGTTATCCATAACTTATGCTGAGCAGAATTTTCCGGTCCTGAGCCAGGATACAGATGGATGATTCTGCACAGGATATTTCATCGCTCGTCCTTAACAGGAACAAGGTGCAGGCATTACCCGCCTACAGACTGCTCCTGTCCAAGATTTATTGTGGAGGAATGGGCCACTCCCCTTTCCACGGGGAGTATTTAAGGTGCTGGAGTGTGGGGGGTGGGGTGTGCGGGGTGTAAATCATGTCCGCTCACAGCACGTTTCTCGGTGACACTTAGGGCTCTGATGAATTTATTGCTGTCTTTGTCTGGAACTTCTCAGAGCAGATCTCTCTGCGGCCCACCTCCACCCTCCGCCCTCCTGCTCCCCCTCGAAGGTGATTATGTTGAACTGGCTCAGTAATCAAAGGTTTCTGTCACCAAGCCCTGGTTGGCTTCATGGCTTCACTTTTCTAGAAACTCACAGACACTTAACTCACCAGAGCTTTAGAGTAATGACCCAGGAATGGATGTGCTTATTGTCAAGAAACGAATAATCGTAAATTCTAACTGTCCTTGGAGTTCCATCGATTCCTAGAAACTTTTCTCTTTCGTTACAACTTTTTGGGAAGGGAGTTTAATGTTTAACTTTTGTATCAGATCACCGTTTATTGATGATGTATTTGTTGGACCGCACTGGGAACATGTAATCTGGATCAGCATGTATTTTTAGGATAACAAGCCGGGTTTGATCTTGGTTCTGGTTTATTCCTGGCTTTTGTTTTGTGGCTTTGGCTGGTTTACATATTCGTGGCAGAGAATTACCGCTGCTGGTCTGAGCCGCGTCTGAGCAGAGCCTGGAAGGTTTAATTGTGGGGTTTTACCTGCGTCCAGTTCTCATTGGTGAGTGATCCTGTGTGTGGGAGGGGTCTCCAGGCTGGCGGTGCCTCTGCACCTCCGTAGACAATGGGAATGCGGGATACCTGGAAAGCAGCAAGGCTGGGGGGCGGGGGCTGTCTTTGGGGAAAAAAGCACAGTGCCAAAGTAGACATGAAATCACAGAGTCATTGCCCGTAATGCAGGAAGATGGGGGGGGGGGGGTATCCACTTACATGGCTGCTAAATGGCTCCCAGCCAGTCTCGGGGTGGACTTTCGAGAGCGGGGGTCTCCTGTTTGCTTTGAAAAGGTGCCATATGGAAGAAAAGATTGCTGCTGTAATGTGTGTGACAATGTTTTAGACGTAATAGAAATTTTCTGGAGGCTGCCGGGGGGGGGGGGGGGGGGGGGCTTTTTAAATCAACACACACCGAGATATTATAAGGCCATAGATTGCCCAGCTCATGAATGCAGATGGAGGACTGGAACAAAAATCTCAAGTGGCTCACAGACACTGAAGATTAGGTTGTTAACCACTCATGTAAAGTTAAGTCAAACCTTAGAAGGTCTCTCTTTTAAACCCTTTCACAAAATTGCTCATTTTGCGCAAGATCTACAAATACATAGATTTATTGATTCCAAGTGGGATATTGTGGCACCACAGAAGTACACAGTTGTATAAATGTGGAGCCAATTATATGGTGCTTTGGGTAAAAAAAAGCCAAAAGGTTAAGTAAGTAAATGTGTATTCACTTTAGGTTTGTCTATATTCTGGCTCTGCTTTCTACATTAGCCTCTTTTGAAGTCCATTACAAACCTATCAGTGTAAACAGAGAAATAATGACTCAAAGCATTTGAGTTCTGGAGCTTTGCCACTCTGGGAGTGGAGCACCAGCCTTTGTTTTGAACTGTATCTGTATTGTTTCAACTCGTGTTTGTAGGTTGGTTGCCAGTTCTTCTTTGCTTTTCCAAATGAAACTGAACCTTCAAACAGATGAACATGAACTGAAAAGGCCCTCCCAGCTCCTGGCGCTTACGCACAATTCTCACGCGCAATTGGCTCGGCACGGCGATGCTGTTGACGAGATTGGTTCAGATGAGAGTATCAGAGGACCGATCATGGCTGCCCCCGCCATCAAATGATCTGTTTCAGGGTAGCTACTGAGGGCGTCATGTCTAGTAAAAGGCCAGTGGACAGTTGAGAGATGCAAAGTGAGTATTGAGGCTCTTTAACCCCTCAGGGGCTTCCCCGTCTCAGCCTGTTTCGCAGATGTTCTCCACAGGGAGGCAGAGTGGCGTGGGCTCTGCCAAACAGCACTGGGTAATGCTACGAGGACATTTGGATCATTTTGTCGTGACACAGAAACATGAACCGGTAGTGTGTTGTATAAAAAGCGGCCTCTAGGTTTAAGCCCACAGGCAGCTCGTATGCTGACTCCTGTGGTTCCCCAAAACACATACCCTAACCACGCAGGCTCCACTGCCCCATGCAGAAGCCAGGCCTTTGAATCCCCCCGCCCCGCCCGCCCCGGACCTGCAAATGTTCTTAAGAGATGTCGGTATCCACGCTGTTGGGTGGATGCTCCTTGTACAGGAGTGTTTATTTTGGCGTGGACTTTGTGGCCAGAGTTCGGCAGGGGGCAGCCCCTGTCCTTGGGTATTTACATTTGATGTTCCCCCTCATCTCCGTGCAGGAACCCGGGTGACAGGGCGTGCCACCTCATGCGACGCGCGTGATGCGTGCAGGTGTGTCAAGTGCACGAGGGAGCTTCCGACGATGGCCGTATTACCGTCATCTGAAGGGAAACTGGGAGGCTTGGTGACAGAACGTGCTCGCAAGCTCCTTGTGAAGCTGACTACAAGGCGAGCACGCGGTATGGATTCTCCGGTAACATAAAGCACAATTAACGAGGCTTAGCGGCCGAGTCTCAGCTGCCGAGTCTCAGCTGCCTTTATTTGCACCAGATGGGTAGAGAAAACCGCTCACGGACTCGTACGAGAGAAATTGGAGCTGATGTCTTGGCTGGTCAAAAACACGCAGCTGGGGGCTCTGTTTGTTTTGCAAATAACCTGGCAACCCGGCCAGTTAGAGCCCGTCTCACGAGTCAGGTGAAGTTGGGCCTCTCGGCCGCCTGGCACAGCGGTGGTCCGGTTCTGAAAACAGTGTGGGTCATTTCAATTCAGTTACTTAGCTGGCATTTTCATCCAAAGCAATGTTTGGGATCTTTTGCCCATTTGCCATTTGCCCATGTTGTACAGGAAAAATTCATATTTATATGCCTCGATCTTGGGAAGTACATCTACATTTTTTTTTTTTTTTTGCATTTCACAGAGCCTCAGACAGCAGCTTGAGCCATAGGTGGCACTAGGTACCAAAGGGGTGTTCATAATTAAGGTTAGAAACGTATCCAGCTCATCACTGGAGGGAATTTTCTCAAAAGACTTTGCACCACGTGAGGAACAAAGCATTGTGACCCACAGTGGGTGGTGGGATTAACCCCCTCTCCACAGCCATGAGGATCCGTTTGATGCTCCTAAACATGCGACTCGCTGTAACATATCCCTCCTTAATGACGTCCCGCAACCTCTGTGCCGTCTTCAGGCTCCCCGCAGAGTTCATTTTACGGCATAACTGCCGGACGATAAGCTATCAGGTCCTGCGGTCTGGCGCTCCTTCCCATTTCCTCCATTAGGTGACAAAAGCCTTCATGGGCTTATGTCCAAGTTCCCCTAAGGCATGCTGGGTGGGAAGAAATGCGGTTAGAGTTATCGCGGCTTTGCTCTGTTGTGGTTATTAAGGGTGAAGCGTCTCACGGGACAAGCTTATCAGATATAACTAACGTAAAGGAACTAGGAGAGGAACGTTCTGGGTCTCCTAGCCTGAAGGGCCAGTGGCTTTTGAGGTGGATATTCATCTCCACTCTGAGTTGCTCCTAAGATGAGTTGTGTTTGTTTCTATTGCCTCCTGTTGGGCAAATTCTATATAGACATTCGGTCTTTCTTTTTTCTTTAATCAATGACATATGAAGGTGCTGTGGAGAATACATTGTGTCAAACAATGTATCGTGTCATTATTGTTTTTACTGGGTCAATGCATGTAACTGCTTGATGCATTCATTAAATACTTGTAAGTGTTTTCATGAGGCATCGGCTGATACTGGAATAGTCTTGCTCTATGGCACGGAGAGGAGCCTTTGGGTCATGTTTTATGAGACCTTGACTTAAAAGCAGCCCCACTGAGCAGTGTTGCACAGCCATCCTTGATGGGTCACCATGCTCTATTACATGTCAGTGAGACAGTAATTCTACAATCACAAGATGAATGGGTTTGATAACCTTCAGCTTTTTTTTGGGGGGGGGGGGGTTCATATTTCTTCATCATAGTGCACATACCACCTCAGGAGAACCATGGGACCTTTGCCATTGGGTCCCACAGTCCTTGGGATGGGGGAGCTGCCATGGCAGCAAGGACCTGCCATATTTACCATATTTACTGTTGTAAAGGAATATACTAAAAGTACGTTCTCTGTCTGAAACTCCACCTTGCAGGTCAAAAATACCCAGTGTCTCAGGGTTAAATGCCGATTTTTTTTCATAATATTCTTCTCACAATGACCACTTAGGGGTCACTGTTGGAGCTGCATGTGCTTGAAAATCAGGAACGCGGGACACTGCTGAAAAAGCCCAGGGCACATTCCTGTCTGCAGCAGGAAATCCGCCGCACAGGTTCATGTCGCCTATCTTTGTTTACATTTCCCTGGCAGAAATGTACGTGTGATCGCCATCCAAAAGCGGCAAGTAGTTCACTGTGAACCCACAGAGTGAAACCAGCTTCTGCAATAGCTGCAGACTTGTGTTTTTGGGTGATTAATTGCTTAACTGCTAGTTCCTCACTTAGCAACTGAAGAACAAATTTCCAAAATTCACTCAGTCCATTTTTTGTTTTTTTTTAACCACAAAAGTCAGGCTTCCACATCATATGTTATAGTATTACGGACCAAAACTCTATCAGTCCTCGAGTAAATTTACATGTTACATGTTACAATGTTACATTTCTAAAACTCACAGAAATTTATAAATCTCACAGAAATAAATGTATCCCTAGGACTGCGTGAGTTTTGGAAATTTGCTCTTCAAGTAGACAAGCAATTAGCACTCATGCATGTTTGCAAAGACTAATTAAAGTTAAGCAGAGGTGTGTTAAATACTAATGGTACCCTGTTTGGCTAATGATTGTACACCTGGGGCCTTTTTTTTGGGGGGGGGAGGGTCAGTGGGGCAGCTGTGGGACAGTGGTCACATTACATTGGCTAAACTTGTTGTGACCCATCCATTAATGTAAAGATTTAAGCTAGTCTCACTTTCATTGGGAGCATCTGACTGTGAAGTCTGACTGGGGTGTCAGAGGCTGGTAAGGCAGTGTCACAGTGATGAGCTGCTGACCCACTTTGGAACGGAGGTGGTATTTCCTTCTTGGGAACTATTGTTTTTTTTTGGACCAAAATGAACTTGGTGCAGTTATTGAAAAGCCTGTTTATGTGGATAGCAGTATTATTTCCATGGATGAATGCTGCCTTTCCCCAGTGGTGGTGTAATTGCATGGTTTCCAGATAGAACATGAACTTCACCTGGTGAGGTTCCTCAGGGGGAAGAGAAGACATCGGCGCTATGGGATGATCTGGTCATTCCAAAGAGCAGGTCGGGCCAGGCTGGAACGTATGCGGTCGAGCAGGTTTGTAGGTCAGGAGGCATGAGGAGATTTGAAACAGTGCATAAATGGAGCAAGATAATGAGTGGGGTATAGGTAGGTTATAGTGGGAGCCTTGCAAAGTGTGGACCGAGGCTACGAACTGGTCTTATAAATTACTCACCTTTCCATAGCATGCTGTGAAAGGGTCTGTCTTTATGCTCTCCTGCCCACTAATTCATCCAATTAAATGATACTTTATTTGCCATTTGTATAAGATATGTGTAGAAGACATGGACAGTTGAGTTATAGAGTCTAATGTCACTAGGAAGGAATGATTTCCTGAATTGTTCCTTCAAGCAGCAGAATTGAATGAGTCTGTTGCTGAAGCTACTCTTGAGCTTATCAGATATTTTGTGAGACGCATTGTCCATAATTGCCAGCATTCTGTCTCTAGCAAAACAAGTACGACTGCATTCACACTGGAATGCTTCTTATCGCATCCTGCTGGCCTTTCAGACATACACACACTTACGGGTGAGAGGGAAGCAGGGGGACTGAGTGCAGGGTGAGCAAGTGTGCGGTGCCTCTGTAGCAGTCGGGGGTAAAGGGCCTTGCCCAGGGGCCCAATAACAATGCTCGTCTGCTGGCCCTGGGATTTGAACTGACAACCTTCCCACCTGAGCCACAAACCGCCCCCTTTATAATTAATACGAAATAAAAAATGACAAAGTGATTCACAAACAGCCTTCATAGGAGTACTCGATGTCCCCCTTGAACCGTCAGAGTCCTGGAAGACCAGCGGAAAGGAGGATTACATCAGCCAGAGAAGCAGATCATCTGAGGTCTGAAGGCACAGAGTTAATCATCCGTAACCATATCAGCATTTGACCAGTTGGCACTGATTCGATTTTCTCCTCTTAAAAACACAAGTGGCAGCAGAGATTAAAAAATGATCAAAAGGCAAGCTTCAGGAAATTTACCATGGGTGTATCCCTGACATTGTTTAATCTAGTACTTTTAAACATTATTTTCACATGCTCTTTTTCCTCTGGGATAACAGAGGGCCAAGGTGAAAAGATAAGCCTTGTTTTCTCTGTGCTTCGCTCTCTGAAGCGCGGCAACGCAGCCTCATTACCTGATATATTTCACATTAAGCCGGCCGGAGCTGGAAAGTCTCTGGGCCGCGACTAATCAGTTTCCTTACCTCGTCTCGTAAAAGCAACAGGAAGTATGGCATTGGACTGGGGGAGGGCCTCGGAAATTAAAGGCATGGGGCTGATTTTGATGAAGGAGAAAGTAGCCCCCAGTTACTCTCTGAGGAGGCCCTAGTTGATGCCTTCCAGGGCAATTCCGTTTTGTTTTTTTAACATGCAACTTCACATTCACCTGTTAATTACTTTTAATTTAACTTTGAAAGCATATTTAACTTGCACATTAAAAATCTAACATTTATTAATATAGCATTTTTTTTCTAAAGGTAGTTTCCCCCATGACAAAAAAGTAAAACAAAACAAAACACTGCCTGAGTGAACACTGAAATGATGGAGAGAATGAAGGGGCCAGATTCTCCATTCCAGCCGAATGAAATGCGTGTCATTTCCTGTTACAGTCTCCCTGCGGCTTGCTACAGTCACTCTCTCACTCTATCACTCTTTAACATGCCTGCTTACTCTTGCTTGCTGTCGCACCCCCCCTAACCCCCCC
>JAODJW010000039.1:19057726-19082156 GCA_026777045.1 Hyperopisus bebe | reverse complement strand
TGATTGACTGTAGAGGCCTCACACCTGGGTTTGAACAGCTGACCTACAGGTTTTCCCAAGAACCTGCATACACACCTTGTTTGTTCAGCGGTAAGGCGCGCAGCGAGTGCCCCTGTGACATTCTGGGGGGGGGGAGGAGGAAGGAGGGAGGGGGTGGACTCATTTCTGCTGTGTTTAAGAGGAGGGGGACAGTGTGGAGCTGAAGTTGGAATTTTTCCGTCCTTCCACGCGACTGCACTGCTTGTCCAGCTTTGTGTAACGGGAGGTGTAACCTCAGAGGAGCGTACCTTCTTAAAGGGACCATACTTTTTTTTTTGTTGCTACTTTTCTCTTCTCCTTTTTTGGGCTGTGTTGTCCGTGTTCTCTGATCACTGATCTACTTCGGGGAGCCCTGGATTACTCATCTGAGAGTCTTTTTGCATGGTCTGAGTCTGGGGAACAGAGGGGAAGACGAAGAAGCATCATAGACACCTCTGCTTAACCATGACCTTGTAAGTGCTCATTTTTCTTTCATATCGTTTTCCCTGTTCGGTTCTAAAGGGATCCCCTAAAAGGAGGAGGGTACCTAACAAGCTAGTTTTCATAAAATATCCCTTAAAAATGATCTTCTAGGATCTGTAAGCTTCTTATGAAGAAGAGCTGGTGTAACCTAAGGAAATGACAGCCTGTCGGACTGGGAAATGTGGAGACTCTTCTGTTTCCTTGAATTGGCGTCAGTTTCGCCTGCACTCGTCGAGGTGATCGCATGCAAGGTTTGACCTACAGCTTGCGGTGCTGTATTCATGTGCTTCTTCTGATTCCTCTGGGGCAAGAAAGGACAAGTAGCATGAGAACGTGCTTTAAAATTCCAGGTAGGAGCTCTTAACCTTCCAGTCAGGGCTAGGAAACTAGGGACAGATGCAGGAGCCTCATCCAGTCTAAAGGGCAGGATATTTAGGGGGAGGGTGTTTTCTTAGGGGACCAAAGTCATCAGAGATTGATTCTCCCCCACCCCCGGGAAGGTGTTTAGCAAACGTCTGCTACCTGATCTCTTCATACTCGAGTGTGATGGTGCTGAACTTTTTTTTCATCCTTTTAAATGTACCCATTTTAATTCTCCAAACCCGATTAGCCATTCAGCTTGTGAGCTTTATTTGGCGGCTCGTAAATGAACTCAGGAGGAGGAAACGCCCATATTTCGCTAAGACAGTACCTCTTACAAGACGAAGCCTTCTGCCTGATGCACAGACCCTCACATGGCTGACTGCGAATGTCCCAAGTAACATGCCCCTCCCCTTCAACGCGGGACGGTATGTAGTGTTTTCGCTTCACGCCTTCTCCAGCTTCTCCTTCTGCCATACGTGTTTAATTACAGAAAGCAGCACGCTCCTCGTTGGGAACGTGCCTCCACCGCAGCTGTAGAGGAAATTAATACCGCTGGGCCGGGCTCTGTTTGTTATTGCAATTATTGCAATAATAGCCGTATTGTAGTTTGAATTGAGCGTGATTACAGCAGCAGGGGGGGTCCTTTCACCAGAGAGGCTGCAAAATGACAAGAAGACTCCTGTTGCTGTGGCGCCCTGGGGGGGCTCTCTCTCTCTCATTCGGCCGTCGGATGGCACGCTATCTTCTCTTCTTTTAGCACCTTTGCTCAGATGCGTATCTCTGCCCGCAGGGCCGGATTTAGAGGCTCATTCTTTCACCAGGACAGGACGGTTCCAACCTGCGCGTCCTAGAGTTGACCGGAGCCGCAGAAGTCAGAAGGCGAGTCACAGAGTCCTGTGTCAGGCTTAATTTCAGGTTAAATCCATGTTTAAATAAACCCAGCATGTCGGCCCAGGGCTACATAAACGCAACGAGGGCCGAGAGCAGGGAGTGGTGTCTCGGTCAGGTTATACGTGCCGGAACTCTTATCTTCAGGAATCTCGTTCGGCTGATAAAAGGATCTGCTGAGTGCTGGCTCATACCTCCCCAGCCCCCAACAATGTCTGACGAAAGGAGAGGAACCTTTCATTTCTTTATTTTCACCCATCCCTTTCTCCCACCTTCCCCAAGTCCCCACACCCCAGCCCTCCCCCTCTCTCTCCAGCACTGACTTTACTACCTGCGTATCTCACCAAATGGTTCCAGTTAGTCTAGCCGGCCTGCATGGGATCCGACAGGCTCTCCTTCTCGCCGCCCCTGTTCTCTGTTGTTCTTGCCTTTTTTTCAAAATTCATGCACCAACCCTCTGTCCCTTACGCCATGGCCTGAAGTTTCTGGGTCTTGATAGAAAAAGCAGATGTTGCCGTGGTGGTGGTGGTAGGGGGGGCTTCCTGGCACTCAGTTTAGCGACAGGCTGCTGCTTTGTGTCAGGTTCTGGACTCCAACGGACCCCCCACCCAAGAAACCCCTCAGCCCCATTGACCCACACAATCATTAGCTGGGAGAGTTAACATTGACTGGGGGCTGTTTCGCACCGTGAATCCGCGGCCTGGGGGCACCTTAACAACAGGCCTTCACAAGTGTTGATGGTAGGATGCACCTGAAGGCGCCTGATTTGTTTCTGTTAGCTTCTTGCCTTCTTGCAGTGCTCTGTAAGGTCCTGCGTAGCTCTTGCTGCAATGGTAACATGCACTTCATACTGGTCCCTTAATGGAAGCTCAGCCTAGCTGCGCTTAAACCTTAACTGCATGACACAGAGTGATGTATCCGTCTTGTTGTACGGCATCGTAAACAAACACACCTGCTAAATGAAGAAATGTCAATAATTGAACGCTTCCGATAGGTTAACTGCATAAGGACATAGGTTGCGTCTCCTTAGTCCAATGCTGGCATTTCTCTCCCAGTGATGATTTATGGTTTAGTTATGGTTAATCGGTATTTTAACAACACAGTTATGTGCAGAAGAAATTTTACCATTTGCCAGATGGGATAGCTGCTTGAAAGGTATTTTTGGTCATGTTGTTGATCCTATAGTTGTTTAAAAAGTCAAACCGGGAGACGCTTCAGTGACTCTTGTTCACGAGGGACCAGGAGTTTAATTTGGCCTTTATAATCTGGGTGTGGGAAAAGGATATTTTTACTGCTGGAGCTTCGTTCTGCTGGTACAATCCACCACGCAGCGGACTTTCCCTTTTGAGGAGCCCAGCTGGCTAATAAGACGAAAATATAGTGCCAAGAAGGAGGGGAGCTGGGGGGTGGGGGGCCAATATCAGAATTAATCATCCTCAAGCTGCGAGCCGCTTGGAGAGACCTAGCATAGCACATGTGGTCGTTTTTACGAGCCCACCCTGCCCTCATTACGCGCAATTTGTTCTGAGCAGCCGTGGACCTCCGGGCGCCCGAGAAGGCAGAGTTAGTTTGGAAAACGGGAGAGCGGGAAGCCTGCGATGGCGGCATTGTCCCATAAGCCTGGATCCAGCACCATCCCCAGGGCTGCATTCTGGAATATGCGTTCATCTTCACGGACCACTTTCCCCATCCGTCTCCCATTTTGAAAGCACGATTAATGGTCCGCCATGTGCGTTTTTACAAACTAGCTCCTTAACGAAGCGGAACACTACATTTCTCTAGCTCTGTTTGCTTGTGGCATGTGATGGGATTCGGGGGGGTGACACAAAGGTTACGCTACAACTGGTCTTTAAAGCCTCCGCTCTTATACAAGTAGGGGTACCCTTGGGATTTCTCATGTATACCCCCTCTGTGTTTTAATCTCAGCCACATGGAGACCACAGATCCATCTGACTGAGGGTGCAGTATGTTCGAGTGCTGGCTTCAAGTAGATATACTGCAAATAAAGGAATAAATGAGTTTTGCACAGATCTGTTGCACAGCCAGCGGTGTTGGATTGCTTATAGTGGTACCAGTGAAATTGAAATACAGATTATTAGTGTCTTACAAAGGTCATTAGTAACTTCCGTTCCGATGTATCCCTTTGGGACACTTTTCTGATTCCTTGATCTCTGGGAATAAAGGTCTTTGAATATCACTATGGATTTCCAATTTGCAAAAATTGTTGAAGAGGCCTTTGAGAGTTGTAGTCAAAATTTATGAGAGTTCTGTGATACAACAAAACAAAAAACCTGGATCAATTTTGTTGGATATGATCCAAACAATGATAGTTTTCTCGTGATGTGGACGATCAGAATGGTTCCGTCATTTTAAAATAGTGACTAGTGGTAACACCACGTAGGATTTCTGATGTGACGGATCCATATGTGGTGAGCTTCCATCTCATTATTTCCTGATCTAAACATTCCCTTTGCAGTCTCCAATTAACATCAACATTAGCTGTTAACACTAGTTAACATTAGCTGGAATTAATTTTGAACAACATACATTTCTTTGAGGAACCACTTTGATTGAGGTCTTCATATGTATATTGTGTGCCTGTTGATTTTACAGTACTGGTCTGACTTGTACTTCATTGCTTTCTGTGGCTTCTGTTCTCATGCTCTGTTGGATGGCCTTGGCTTTGGATGTCTACTGGAGCCTGGCTTGTTTATTTGCTTTAAAGTTCTCAAAAATCTCCGTCACATTCATCTTAAGCCAGATCCCACCGAGACTAAAAATATTTGTCGTGCAACATTACTGCTGTTTTTTCATCCAACCAAAGTGGCTATTCGGTCCTTCTTTGGTACTTGCCATGAAATCTGTTTCCTGTCTGTGGTCCAAGTACCATACTGTGGACGTGGCTTGACCAGGTGACCAGGTTTAGCTTCAGCCTAGAATTGAGCTCAGATGACACATTTTAATTCAGTGTGTTTGCTTTTGTGTGGAGCAGTGTTAAATCTTTAACCCTGTGGGGGAAATGAAATAATTTGGCCATGAGTTTAATTTGAGTGAGTTATGCAGAACTGTGAACAGATCAGAGCTGTCTGCTTCTTCGTCGGCCTTCATGATGGGCTACTATGTTCTCTATGATTGCCTCGGGCTTGTGGGGTGTTTGTCTCTTGCTGAAGGTCAGGCACCATGTATGAATTACATCTGTCAGCGAATGGGAATGAGCCTGCCTCTGTTTATGCAGCACCCAAGAGGAACGTGTGTTGTACGCAGAGTGATGCCAGTATGGTTTTGGACTCTTCGATGGCCATGGCATGCTGGCCGGTATTGGGGAAAGGGGGCCCTTTTTGGGGGGCTCCGGCCCTGGGTTCTGTGACTGCTGGGGAGACGGTCCCATCAGCCATTTTGCCCCCCATTTCTCCAGGATAGGGTGACAGGAAAACCTCAGCTCTGGCTGACAGTAACAGTTCCTACATTGACCTCAACTTTGTTGTTTCCGTGAACAAATAATGAGCACTCAGCTGTCTGCTGGGCTGATATAATCCTAGAAGCTGGATTGTTTTATGCCACAGAATCCAAATACGAGCAGTTGCTCGTCCCTTACGCCACTGCTGAACTTTCTTTAATCCCGAGTCTGTGAACAAGCTTTGTAGAGCATTTCGAAAGAATTGATTTTATTTGGTTACTGAGGAATTTACAATTCTTTAAAAAATGTTCCTCTTTGTAAACTCACATAGCTTTGCAATGTTTTTCCTCTCCTTCATATTGTAGTTGTCACATCTGTGTGGGTTTAAGTTTGTCTCGGTTCATAGCTACGTAGCTGAGCCACTGCTCCTCAGTGGTTCCAGGAATCCAGTTTAGCTTTGAGGCAAAGGAATCCTGGCCATGAACCATCATTCAGAGACAACTAAAGAAAGCGGAAACGTGGAGGCGAATTTGCCCGTAGTCATGTGGTGCGACTGCACCATGAACAATGCGGTTAGCCGCTCGGCACTAGCGAGCAGCTAATCAATTACAATTAGGAGTTCAAGGGAAAGAAAAATATTTTGGAACTATTTCAGTCTAGAACTGCATGTTTAGCCTTGGAGGAATGAGGGCTGCCATTGGCCCTTTCCAGAAGAAAGGAAAGCCCCGTTTGGAAGGAGCTGCTCAACTTACTTGATGAGATCAGATTTTTGTGAGGATTCTTGAAAGAAGCCGGTAATGAACTCGAGGTGCCACAGCTCCTTGAAGTGAGCCATTTGTTTCCCATCAGCTCCCACCCGTGCCCTGACTCCCAGTCCCATACTCCCAGGGCTTCCTGTTTTGGCCGAACAACGCTAAGTATGGCAACACAGAGATTTTTGGTTAAGGATCTCTGACCTATGTTGGTCCAACAAGCTAAGCAACCTTTTCCTACAAAACCATGGTGCTGGGGAGGGGGGGCAGGCAGTAATAGAGGTTTTAAAGTTCGAGTCATTAATGCCAAGATGACATCTCTTAGCCTTAGGTTTCACAAATATGAGTGAATTATGATGTCCACGATGACACCATGAGTCCACTGCCAGGAGTCTACCGTAATACCACAAATTTTTAAACACATTTCATTCAAAAACATGAATTGTTAAAAACATAGACATAAGAAAGCATTCAAACATGGCAAAAAGGACTGTTTTCCCAAACTCTTTTGGGCTGTCTGTCATCAACATGCAGCCATTGCTACAACTTCAACTGCTATTTATTTAAAAATACCCGCAAAAGCAGATGGTTGTGGGCTCCAAAGGGCAGCAGCCATGGACCACTTCAGAGTTCAGGTCCATTTACAGCGTGAAAGCAGGTGCTGTGGGAAGCTTCACAGGTTTGTCGAACAATATTGTCATCAGGGGAGGTGTGGCTCAGCTCCCCAGGGGACTGTATAACGCTCTCCCTTTATATGCTGACTATAAGGGTTGAGACCGAGTACGAGGTGGGCAGTCCTTTGCAGCCTCATGTCCGTAACAGGGCTCCTTCAGCGGGTATGAAGGTATTAACATGTAATGAGGACACACTGCGCCTGTCATGTGGACATGTGCCATAAATGGCCTCCCCAATACCCTCCGGGCAGCAAAGACCCCGACACATGCAGTTCGGAGATGGGGAAAAAAACAACTTGCAGTGCTGCAGCAGGAGAAAGATTCAGCATGTAAGGTAAGTGTGGAATGACAATGGGAGGAGGTGGAGCAGAATTTAGCCGTTTGTGTTTCTTAATAGAAAACAGCTGCTGGAGATTCCTTTTCAGTCCCATCGATAGACTTCAGCCGCCATTGACTGTAGTGTTACGGGGAGAGCGGAGTCCTGTCAGGCCAGCAAAGTGCTTAGCGCTCTGAAATCCCCAGCTGACCCTTCACTTACTGCTTTGGGTTGGTCAGCTACCGCAAGTACGTGTTGTTTTTGGTACTTTTACTGAAAAGAAAGGTTGGCCATGCCGACAAGTAAAGCAGATGAAATCTGAGGACGTTTTACTCGCTGAGGACCTTTTTGTACTGCCGTTATCTCACTTTTATAAGTCCCCATGGATGCCACGTATGCAGCATCAATATGAATCATTAAACATAGGCGGATAATAACGTTACATCAGTTATAACGTGAAAAACTCCAGTCTTGTGAATATATAGCTTATTCTGTCCTGGCACATGTAGCTGAGGACGGTGAGGGGTCCCAAAGATCTGCTGCTCTGGGTTTCGGTCTCTATATCCATGTTTCCCGCCATGCAAGTGCGCCAACTGCGCACCCCGCATGCCCATAGTGCGCTAGCTGCCATTTTTAGCACATTCCAAGCCGGCCTCTTAATGACCGGTTGACGATTACGCACACCATCCATTAGGCACAGCGGAAGCCAGAGCCGGCGTGTGGGTTGTGTTTTTATTGCGTCGGCCGTCCTCAGAGCGCCTCGGTCGGCCGGAATGCGGTGGTCCACCCGCCTGCCAGCCGCCTAGCAGGGTGCGCGGTTTCACGGTCCAGCATTGCAGTGCGGTCCCCCCCCCCCAGCTATTTTCCCGGGCCAGGCAGAATGCAAACCGTGACAAGGGGAGCACTGAGGGATTGTGGGAAAGGGTCACTGGTCTGGGACTGTCACATTGAATGAGCCACGGATAGAAATAAAGTACAAATTACCCCCCAATGCTATTTGAAGTTTATGATTTATTTACGATGCTTATGGTTACCTTAACATCTGGGCCCACTGGAAAATGGCTGGATGCTTGTGGGGTGGGGATTTTTAACTCACTTTTGAACCAGAGACCCCAAATGGCAATGAACTAGACCTAGGAACCCCCTGCCACTAAGTAACCCAGCCACGAGGACAGGAGATGCAGGTTCACTCCTGGCTCCTGCTCGCTGGTCACAGACTCCAAGTTGAAAACTTCTGCTGTAGGTCATATTAGAATGGGAAATAAATATTTTGCTTTGCCAATGTTCCATTTTTCCATTTGTGTAGTGTACTGTATAAATAGAACCAGTTGGCCAAAAAAATCATCCAGAATAGTTTGGTTATTTGAACTGTGAGTAAACACGGCAGAATGTTGTTGGGGAGCATGTTTTTAAAGTTAGACACTAGATGTGTTGGTGTATGAACTGTAGGAACTGGCTGTCTGGTCTGCTCTTTGTGATTTTTAGGATGGGGGAGGTGTAGGGAAAAATAGCATATGTCTGCTTTTTTTAATGGGCGAACTCTGTAATGCAGAGTCCGGGAATGCAATTAGCCACCTGTTTGCCCAATTCAGGAGCGTGAGTAAAATCGCAGCATGGCCCATAAAGCCAAGCACTTTCATCCATCTGTTTTATACTGTTTCTTTGGCAGTTTTTGCGTGAAAGTAGTTATCGTTTCAGATTTTCCACATGTAGCTTTGGGGCAGTTCCTGTTAAAGAGGTATTAAAATGATTAATCCCACGATGAAGCTCTAATGGCCAGTTTGCTTTGGACGTTTTTGTTTTGCGTTCATATACTCCACCCCTTCGTTAAGGATGATGATGACATAGAGCGGTTTTATTTGAAGCTGTCGTTGATCATGAAGCGCTAGCCGTGCTGTGATGGGCTGTAGCAGAACGTGTCGTTCCGTTTGGACTCAGGCTGCCAGAAGGAGAATCTGCCTCATTGCTTCTTGTTTCTTGCCTCGTGTGGAGATTGCAGCCCTACCATTACTGCCATTCCTGTATAATAATGGATTCACGCAATGGTTCTGGCTTCTTCCAACTGTCTCGGGTTTTAGGGTGAAGCTGTGCTGGGGGGTCTTTCATCTTCTGGGGGCCCCCGCTAGGCTCTGTACATCTCACGCATACTGCAGCCAGCTGCTTCTTTCTTCTCATGTCATTAATAGCCTGCTAATCCCTGCTCCGGGGGTGTGGGGAGCCATGAAGCCATCTTACTGATGGAGCCGCGTTCAGGTGCAGCGTCAAGCTCCATCTTTGGTCGTCATGGTGATAGTGGGAGGTGATATCTCACCAGAGTGAAGCAGGTTTGTTTTATGGTAATGATGTCTTTCAGGTATGGAGCCTTCATTCTTCTTCTCAGGATGAAGATTGGACCTCAGTGTCAGTTAGGACCTTCCAGAAATAAGTTCTATATGCATTGATTTGCTAACAGTTGATGCTCTTCTGGTACTGTGCTGAATGTTTATCTTACATGTGCTAAGAAAACTACTCTCTGACTATCCTGGAATTCTAGTTTTAGTATTATATCTGTTACTTAATTGATTGGAAGGTATAAATATATTTTCTACTTTTCCATCCATCCAACTTTCCTTCATCCATCCATCAACCCATCCATCCATCCACTGGGATTTTAAGATGATGATTTCTCTAATGTCTTTATCTCTGTACAAGCTCAGCAAGTCCAGCTCTATGTTTTGCTTTGGGTTTCGTGGTTGGCATCGGCCCTATCCCTCGCTTGGTCTCAATCCACACATTCTTTTGAGAACTTAAATAAACCAGCCAATGCAGCTGGGGGGGTGGTCCTGTCCTATTCGGGGGGGGGGGCAGTTTCTAATATCCTGTGGTGACATGTTGACTGTGGGCACGTGGTTGAATTGGCAGCCTTCTGGAACTGAGCAACACGTGTGTAAAGTTAGCACTAATCAGCAGCCTTTAGTCCATCCTCAGTGGGGGAGGGGACTCCTCCCTCGCTAATTAGCATCCCGTCCCCTTGAAAGAAGACTGAGGGCAGCCTGTAATTTCCCTCGGTTTGTTTACTTTGGAAATGGGAGGGCTGGCCTCGGCCATCCCAACCTTCATGCCTGTGTACTCCGAATGATCTGTGGTAGTACTATGGCCTACCATTGTTCCCGCTTCAAAGGGAAAGCAGCCGCATTCTGATGCACCTGTTCTGTCTGCGGGTCTTAAATTAGTGCGGTATTTATCCCTTTGATCTTCTCCCAGAGAGCCGACGTTGCCTTTCTTCTCTGAGGCAGCTACAAATTGGCTACCAAAGGATTATCGCGACACAAGAGCCGCCCCGCCCGCCCAAGCTTGTTCCTCTTTGTCACACAATCGCGCTTTGATTGGCTTATTTCTCTGGACTGTATCCATCCATCATTTTAGGGCTTTCAGCCGTGTCTTCGCCGGCTTTTTTTGGATACGTGTTTTGGCAGCCGTGCCTTGGCGTGAGGATGGAGCAGTCCTTGACCCAATGGATTGTGGGTGTGTCCGTGGGCTATTCTGGGGTCTACTTTGGAGGTCTCAGAGGACAATGGCCTGTTGTATTTTGACATTCGTGAAATGAGGTGAAAGGTTGCACATTTCCAGTTTTCAACTATGACGGGAATGTAAGTTTGTCAGACATCATAAATGTTTCCTCCCTTCATGGTTACATGGCTTCAACCTATTTTTTTAGATCTTTTTTTGGAGGGTCTTAATTGAATCAATTGAACTTTTTCTTAAGAGATGGGGAATTGATGTGAATCTGGTAATTAACATTTTCCCTGTTGTTGAGATGGTTTGTAGCATTTAAACTACACTCGGGATGTTCTGGACTCCCCAGTGTGATGGTTAATATAATTCTGTTCACATATCTGCTCCACCTTTCCCTGAGTAATAGTAAGATGGCGGGTTTGTCTGGAATCTGGGCTTCCCACAACCCTGTGCCGGATGAGTAGCTATAAATGATGGATGAGTGCCATGTACCATGTACCCGAAACAGCTATTGAGCCGAAGACACTGTCACACAGGATTCTTGGATAGCCGTATCCGTACTCCAGCGGGAGATCAAGACTGGCACTGACAACCCGGCCAATTTTCCCACAGAAACCAAGGCAGACATATTTAGTTATTCCTTGTGGGAGGCAGGCTAAAGTCAGCCTTTTTGCGTAATATCTGTCTACCAAAACATCCCTCACAAGCCTCCCCATCCTTATTTAACCTTTTATATGCACACAAATAACAAAACATAGATCACTAATATGCAGCACTTAATGAAATCTCTCCCTGCTGATAAATTTAGTCTCTCCATCCACGTGCCTACTGCTTAAATTTATAAACTTTCTTCATTTTTAGACTTTTCTTCCTGTCGAACTTGGTATACATTGCAATATTAAAATACTGGACCGTTTCATGCTCCTTACGAGATCCCAGTGGGAATCCACGTGATGTCGTGAGATTGTGCGGCTTGTCCTAGCGGGGATGGTGTGTGCCGCCTGTGCCGCCTGTGCCACCTGACGGAGACAAGAGGACGGAGCAGAGGTGTGTTGGACAGGAGGCTAAGGAGGAAGCAAAAAGAAAGCATTGTTTCCTGGCATCGGCAGGGTCTGGGGGCATCTTCTAGGGATGTATAGAAAAACCAAAAACCAATCATATATTACTGGTAATAAGACTCAAGTGAATGAACAGGCATCCAGTGGAGGTTGTGCCCCGAACTGTCTGCGATCAGCCCCTGGACCCCAGAGGACCCAGACCAGGATAAGGAACTGAATATGGATGCGTGGATGGATTGATAGACTGAATGAATGCCATAGTCATCTGACATCACCCTGTCCCAAGACATTCATGTCAGCGCCCTCGATTTTACAAACATACCCTTTTTCTGCATTTTGATTATTGTCTAACATGGAATACTCTCTGAGATTAGAATCATACAAGCTATTTCTAAAAGACTTCTGATGTCATGTGTACTGCTAATACTCCACTCGTAAACACTCTCAATGTTCCCACTAAGATAAGAATAGCGTGTTGGGGGCCCTGGGGACTGTCTATAGGAGGTTTGTTTTTAGGATTTTGTTAGAGGGTTTGGAGTGAAGCCTAAATAAGTTCAACTTGGGAAACGTAGCTTTTTTTGTGCACGCGCACGAAGGAGCCGTTCCTCTAGCATGAACCCCTTGGCGTCTGTAATCTGTCCGTTGTGCTGTCGATGGTCGTTTCCGTGCACGAGCGCGGGCTGCAGGTCCTCTGTGAGGCTACGTGTGTGGTCAGCTCGGAAGCAACATGTGCAGAAGGAATTTTTGCCCCCCCCCCACCTCCACCCCGACATCTGTTTGGTGCACAATCCCTGACTCACAGGATACATGGGTAGGGTGGGGAGTATACAGTAAAGTTATCAATAACATCACAACCCTGGGTCTATGATTCCATGGTGATTCACCTCCACCCCTCCCTCCTTCTCCCCCTAGTCCCCAAGAAGCTGCTCCAGGATGTCGCAACCGAGCAAACGGGGAACGTACCCCTCCATCCCAATGACCTCAACATCGTAGGAGACGGCGCCCCACTCGACAGAGCTGAGCTCGTGACCTCTGACCCTCAGCCAGGTAGGCTCTCCCGTCCGATCGCGGCTGAACATTAATCTTTAGAGAGATTTCGCTGTCAGGGTTTTGGGTTCGAACCAACAACTCCTGCTGGATCTCATCTCCCGAGAGGTTTTATCTAGCACCTGTGAAGGAAACTTTGGCGCCACTGGAAGTGAAGATGGACAGAGTCCAAGGCACACATGTTATATAACCGCCGACGTGGGTATAGTAACGGAAAGGCACTCAAACCATGGGGTAGTGGTCATCCTGCACGTCAGCCACATGAAACCGAACTCCCCATAGCTGAGGGGCCCAGTGTCCAGCAGGAATCTCAATGACTCATGAATTAAAGGAGAGAAACCTTAATCCCAGGGCCTCTGTATGGGTCCGAGGGTGGGGAGGCCTGTCGCCCCCTTAAAAAGCAGCCCCCCCACCCCCCTACCCCACAATGGTTGGAAGCCATAACACTCACACATTTCTCTTTCTCTAAAGACATGTTTCTTAGCACACGTGCCAGTCTTCCAGAAAATTCCCTGAGGGGTATTATCCACAAGTGCTACGTCCTGTGCCTTGTTTATGCCATAAGGGCCAAACACAGTGTTCTTCTCTTTCGGTAAATGTCCTGTTTGCTTCATATATAGCTCTCAGGCTTGAGATTGTAAAGTAGTGGAAACTTCAGGATTAATGTTCGAGGTCACTTTTGGCAGGATACACAGTATTTTAAAGAGAAGAAGTAAACTTTTAGATAGCGGTAAGTTTCAGACTTGGATCGGTGTGACAAACAGGACCGCATCACACTGGGACCTTGCCGGGAGGAACAGGCTGCACAAACATTTCTCCTTTTTGGGAATAAATGATGAGAGGTGCAGGACGGAGCCAACAGGACACAAACATAAACACAGAAATCAAGGGAGCTGGGCTGACGGGCTAGAGAAATAAACTTATCTTGGCCAAATATAGCCCACACACGGGGATTATGGGTCTTGGGATTGGCATTAGTACTGAGGTGCTCGGGTATGAGATGCTGGAGGTGAGGAGGGGCAAACCAATCATTAAGCATAAAGCCAGTCACATGACTCTCTCTCCCTACTCCCACACAGAATGTTATAACAGACTGCAGTGTCTGTAAAGTTACCATTCATTCCGAAAGCTTACCGATAATTTTGGGATATGTGAAGTATCTTTTAAGGCCACTATTACAGTGTATAATGACTTAAATATTATATATTTAGCTTGGCTGGAATTTACAGCGAGATTTGAAGTAATTTATTGTCAAGGCT
The DNA here is from genome assembly GCA_026777045.1 of Hyperopisus bebe. NCBI lineage: Eukaryota > Metazoa > Chordata > Actinopteri > Osteoglossiformes > Mormyridae > Hyperopisus > Hyperopisus bebe. The sequence continues at coordinate 19,068,406 of JAODJW010000039.1, read as the reverse complement.
TCTCTTTAATTAATCCTATCTGTGGCGCCGGGAGATATTTACCCGTGGTTTAGCTGTGTTGTGCTTTATATGTTCATACCCTGTGTACTCAGAACTAGAATCAGAGTCAGTTCATCATCCCACGGTGTATGAGGAATTTGCCTTCATTCTTTTGGCGCTGCTGAAAATGTAGAGAAAAAAACAACACATTTGACAGTGACAAAATCATGCGCAATACTCCAGGAGAGAAGCAAACAGGAACTACAGTGTCAGCATGTCCCACAACAGAACTGCGTAAGATACAAATAACAATCCATTTACAATTAGCAGTAAACAGAGTCCAGTCTTCTGCCGGACGGGGAGTTGGGAGATAAACTGGTGGCTTTCAGATCATTCCATGTTTCATCCTTAACCAGCAAGACGGCTCAGGGAAAGACGCTTCTTCGTCACCCACTTAGCGCTAACCCCGAAGGGCCTGCACTGTTTTCCAAAATCATGATGTAGAGTCAAAATAGGAATTTATTGTCTGAGGTCCTCGGTGATACGTATAACGTTAAAGCTCATTTCTGCTGCTCCAGATGATCCTAGGAGAGGCACCAGAGTAACCTATTAACACACCATCAGAGCTCCAACATCCAATCACCTCACGTCCTATTTTATTTAAAAATATATATTAATAATTCTGTTATTATCAGCAGAGAAAAAAGGTTTCTGAAAGGAAAATTTATGTAATTACCAATAATTGAAACTGTTTACATATAAATTTATACCTATTATACTTCATTAAACATTCTTCTTAAAATTGTACTGAAATACTTACAGATATGGGGTCTGTGTCACACTCGTGACTTTCCCAGAGATCAGCTTCATGAAAAAATGAGCTTCATGTAAAAATGAGATGTGTCTGGATGGAAACACAAATCCACTCCAAGCTGGCACGGTTGTGTCTGCTGGGTAGATGGAATCCACATCTCGCAATTAGACTTCATTTCTCCACCCACGATTCAGGCTTACTGTTGTAGTTTGTGGCCTTGTGTTTACAGGTAAAACTTGTTTTCACCGAGGTGTCTGCTGTGGACCCCTGCCGCTCAGCGCCTGAGTGTGTATTTGTTCAATTTAGGAGGACTGCCTGACTGTAATCTGTTGGGATCAAATGGAAGGGAAAATATTGGTTGATCTGGAGAGCATGGCAATCAGAAGGGTGTGTGTACAACATGTTTCTGAATTACTGTGCCCTTTCAAATACCTCTCTGAATCTTAGACTTTTCAAATAACCTCAGCTTCAAAAACCAACCATTGTTTAACTCACAAATGTTTACAAAACCTAGACATATTTAAAGTAATTACTATATGTTAAAGTGTAATCTTGGTTATTTTTGTAAATATCATACATGCAGACCCTCATATTTAAAGAAGACTGTTTCAGTCAGATGAAAGCTTTGAAAGAAATGAACACAATAATTACAACTGTTTCTTAATGAGATGTTTAAGCAAACTACCTGTAAAACGCCATCTTTCATAGTATTCATTATGAATAGCATGTGAATTTACAAATACATTTGAGATTCAGAGAAATCATTCAGAGAAATCAAGTAATGAAATAAATTAAGTAATAAAAATTAATTCAGAGAAATTAAATGAGTAAAAATATAAATCAGAAAATATGATGTTTTCCAAGTCAATACATTGTTCTTTAGTTCCATGTTGATTCCATTAATATGGAATGATATGGGTAAAATTAGTAATCGAAGTTGTTACAAAAACTAAACAGACTCAGTGATTATGTGTATGGTTTGATGATGATCCCATGCATGTATGTAGATGTGAATAGTTCCTCTTCTTGATGAGGCAGCAATGTATCTCAGCGGGTGAGAGTGAATGTGTCACATCCTTCCTGGAAACCCACAGGGAAGAAGAATCGAGGGAGAAAGTCGGGTGTGTTTTCAGTGGACGAGACGTTTCTGGGCAATGGAAACGAGATCCCATCGCAGAGCCTGAGGCCTGGCGTCGACTCCACTGCGCTCAGCACTGAGATGGCGCTTGTCAGCAATGCCCTGGCAGCCTACACCTACTTAGCAGGTATGCATGAAGCTAAAGGGCCCTCAGCTCAACCCAGCTGATTTATGCTTCCTGCTGCATAGAGCAGGGTTTTGCTTCTGGGGACCTGCCACGGGCTGTTAATGAATTAGCTAAACAGAACTTTGGCTAACGATTAAATCCTACCGGCGATTCCAGGGAGCTTGACAGTTCGGAATCCTATGTAAAAGATTGTGTTGGAGCTTCCTGTAACTAAAACATAAGACAACCAGTAATGTTTTGGACAAACTGATATTTGCAAAAAATTTTGGAACCAGTGAGGAACCGAAAAATGTAAAAATTACATAGTAAAATTTATAATATGTTACAATTTCCTTATAATAATTAACTTTTTTGTTAAATCGGAAGTACTTTAATAAAACAGGTTGGTTTAATGTTTAATAAGTGTGACAGTGAAGTAAATATCTTAAAGAAGGACTGTGCACTCTAATCAAGGTAGCTTAGGAAGCACAGGGGAGCATGCATTTGTCCCTAGAGCCACGTAATCGTCAGAACTGGTTTAAAGATTATATTAAATAAGCCGTAGCCCTGAGTGTGGGGGCGTCGCCCATCAGGCATCCCAGAGCAGACACTGACTAAACACACGTCATGCTAATGAGTCAAAGCCTCAGAGTCTCCTTATGAAAGCCAGGTGATGTCTGGTCTGTTTTTATTGGGGCAACTCACACATGAGATGGAAATTTGTGTGTTTTTTTTGGGGGGGGGGGGTTAATCTCCTCCCACTCTTGCTAGAATAAAAACTTATCGCCCGTAAACCTTTGCTAAGTTTTTCTTTAACTGTTTCCAGTAGGACTAACCCAAACCCTACTTCACAAAGCTTAACCCTTTGCATACCTAAGAGCTTCATCGGTTGGCTCTCAGCTTATCTTGTACAGTATGGTGACTCTGGGATTGTCATAGGAGTCCAAGTCATTCATTGATTATCATTATTGGAGACATGCTAATTTATTGATAGATTTATCGATTATCATCAAACACAGACTGTCTGTTTGTATATGTAATGTTGTCGATGGTTTTATGGTATAGTTCTTACATGCCTCTCGTTGCAGTGAGCTCCGCGCTTGTTGATCTGTTGTATGCACTGATGGCCTGACCCCCCCCTTCCTTCCTCAGAGCACCCTGAGCGTGCCGCCCTCTATTTCGTGTGCGGCGTCTGCCTGGGTCTCGTCCTCACGCTACTCGCCCTGGTGGTTCAGATCTCCTGCCGCACGGACTGCCGCCCCCGGGTGCCCCAGAGGCGGGCCCGAGGCCCGCCCAGCTCCAGCGACACCAGTGACAGTGACTCGGACTGGGACTCGGGCTCGGACCTGTCAGCGCGGCGACACCGGCGCTTCGAGCGAACGCTGCACACCAACGTGTTCACGTCGGCCGAGGAGCTGGAGCGAGCGCAGCGGCTGGAGGAGCGGGAGCGCATCATCCGTGAGATCTGGATGAACGGCCAGCCCGACATTCCCGGTACACGCAGCCTCAACCGCTACTACTAGTCTGGTGACGGTGCTGCCAACTGGGCCATGCTGGGCCACATGTTTCTGGGCCTGCTCTCCCAGGAGGTGTGGAAGACTAGCCGCCTCCTCGACCCTTGCACAGGAAGAATAAGCTTTCGGGAAGCTTCACCTCAGAACTTCGATTTGCCGTAGCTCGAGGCATAGGCACAGACTGGTGCCGAAGATCGCGTCCGCCGTCGTTCAATCAGAAAGGGGCGGAACCGTGGTTGAGGGCCCCCAACCCTCATACAACGGAAGGATAATTCGCCAACGTCGGTCTGCGAAGGAACGGGTTCGAAGATTCTCACGGGGAACGTCCAGGGGATCGCTTGCCAAGCAGTGCTCCGAATCCAGTATTCAGGAGACAAATCTAAGGACTTTTTTTCTTAATTGTTGGGGAAATTAAAAATGAAGCAGCAACATGAGGCTGCTACAGGGCATTGGTCTTCAAAATGACCATTAATAGGACAGCAACCTAAAAAAGACTGTTGCCTTAGCTACCAACCAAAAACATTATAAATTCATCTCAGCCCTACCTGAATATATGTTGGTATTTAATAGGTTTATTTTTCACGTTCCGAAATATTTTTATACAGCGGTAAAGCTTCGCCTGACACCTCAGGGATGTGTTTGTCCATTTGTTTTTCCTAATAAGGGCAGTTGTTTCAATGGTTGAGATGTGTCAGAATTTTAAAAAATGTTGTTAATAATATTAACTTTCTTAGTTTCTTTAAAACCTCAAAGAGGGAGCAGGGGTGGTGATTTGTGGATGATGCACAGTGTGACATTTGACCCCAGCTGGTTGGGTACCTCTGTGCTAGAGGAGAAATGCTTGCTTTTGGGTGCACAATAGTTCCTTTGTCAGGTGCATGCCACAGTGCTGCGAGAGGCTTGTCACGTCAGCGGGGAGAAGGGAGGCCATGCACTTGTTTCGATTGGCACCGAATCGCGATCCTGACCTCCTACATTTTCCCCAGCAGAAAAATGAAGACGTCTCAGAGGGCTTCAGGTGTCTGATCATGTATAGGATCCCTGTCAGCCATTGGTCAGGTTATCTTCAAGTTATAGATGCTTGTTATATCGGACGGTGCAATTTTTCCATAAAGCTTGGGGTATTTTCATTCACCTGTAAAATCTACATGAACTTGAGCAACCTTTGTATAGCTTGGGCTGGTCTTGTTTGAACCTCCTGGTTCTTTTTACTCCCAGTGGTGCGCTTTTTCAAAATATCTTTCGTCTGTGTCCCAAAGACAATCTCCAAAGTGGAATTTTGATGATCTAAGCTGTTTACAACCTTTCTCAAGACATTTTTTAAGAAAATTAAAATTAGCCATGAATTCTACAGCAGATCTGTAACAAAGTAAAATCCCATAAGGCTACGGAAGATGGACTGTAATGCCACATTTGTGTTCAACATGGTGACTATGTATAATGTATGAATGGCATTTTGTGTTGTTAAATGAAATGGGATATGATATATGGAGAACGCTGACCAATGAGACCAAAAACAAAATAAATAAAATTGTTCACAAATTAAAGTATTGGTTCTTTCTTTTATAAGCAATATTCCAAACAATAATAAATGCATGAGGATTTTGATTCTTTTATTTGATGTGTTGTTTATTCATAGCTAAAGATCAGTTTTAAACCATAAAAGATTTTATGTGAATTTGAACAGCTGTGTTAATGAAATGCATGGTAGTTAAACTGAATAATTTGATTTAGCAATACCTTTTCCAGCCAGGTTCATTGTTAGCCATTGTTAAATTATACAGCTTCCACCTCTGTCGATGAAGGGCACAGCCACCCTGAATTCTGAAGTCGGGGTTGTAGAGGTTCCTCCGACTTCCCGAGTCAGAATTCCAATTTCAGGGGACGTTCCAGTTGACGAGGAACTCAGAAATGATGACTTCTGAGCTCAAATGGAATGCACCATTAATTAACTTCTGTCCAGTAATGCACATGCCATTATAAAACCAATGTGTATTTTATGAAATGAACACAGAGCAGTAAACTTCGGGATTTATATTCAGATGAATAACCAAGGCTTTCGTACAGTACAACTCAACTGTTTTTTGACCCAGAACACAACTCAATCCATCCATACGTGTTGCTGGAACCTGTCACAGAAGAGACGAGGTATCAGCTGTAACACAGTCATGATTTGTGAAAAGTTAACACAGTTTGGATACCTATTTGATTCTGTTTTAATAGACTTCCAGACCTGACATTGTAATTTCTTCTATCGTTACGTCTTCACAAATTAAGGCACAAAAGCTTCAGTCATACAGAACGTGGAGACTGATGATAGAGTTTCCGCCAATAATTTCTGATACAGATGCTCCTCCGTGTCAGTCTCTTTGCACTGGTATGTCTCACTGCTGTATGTCTGAATGAATTCCCATAATTGTAGACATTTACAAAAAGAGTTTCATCCATCCATTCATCCATTTTCTGTAAGTGCTTCTCCTATTCAGGGTGTCATGGGGGGTCCAGAGACTACAGGGGTAAGGCAGGGAACAACCCAGGAGTGAGCACTGACCCACCACAGGGCACACTCACACACCAGTCACTCATTCATGCACACCTACGGACAATTTTGTAACTGCAGTTCATCTTAACATATTTTGGACTGTGGGGGTGGGGATGTGGGAGGTGGAGACCCAAAGTACCTAAGGGAAATGGAAGAAATCAAAGGCGGGAAGAAAAACCAAAACCTCTTACTTCTTGAGCTGCATGCATCTTTGGATCAGTATTTTCCTCATGTGGTTGTGTTTTCATCACATGGTTATATTTTGATTATGACTACCTGCAGATGGTAAGAAAAGTATTAAAATTGTGTTTTATAGCTTATTTTGCCACAAAATAATTATATAGGTGGGTAAGTTTATGGCTCTGGTCAGTGCGCGAAATGCGGGTGGGGGGTCCAACACCCCCGATTAACCCATGAGACCCCCTGAAAGCCTCAAAAGCAAGATTTTAAGGGGGTCTCAAGATCGGTATTGCACAACAATGTCCCCCCCCCCACACACACTGGCTCTGGTGTAAGGTCTGTATGTGATGACTCTCTAAGACAATGACCCTGATTTGCTCAGTTTGTATTCTACATATGTTACCATGACTGTTTTACCCTCAGTCAAAACAAAGTATCACAAACTTCTTTAGTTATTTTGTGAGGTGAAACAGAAAAATACCTGTGCATGATGGTATTCAAAGCCCTCATCTGAATCAATACAAAAATCATAATTGCTTCCTTATGTAGTGGGAAGCATGATTTTTTTTTTTCTTCATCATCATACGCTATTTGTTGATTCAATGTGTTTATTTGAAATTGCAATATTTCAATTATGTATTATTTGGATGTTCAGTGGTAGGGAAATCCACGCTTCACTTACGCATCAAAACAGGTATGATTTTGAGGAATCAATATAGGACTTTAGTTTCAGTTCCATGCAGAAAAAGAGGAAACTTATAGCTAAAATACCTCAATTGTTCTTATGCTATGCACAAGAATTCCCCCTGGGATCAATAAAATGTACCTTATCTAGACTAAACTAATCTAGTCTAATCTAATCTATTGATCCGTGTACTTTATCCAAGATTTGGATTTTCTGAAAGAAAAAACACCTAAAGTACGTTCAATATAAGTTTTCCATTCATCCAGATTTCGTGTACATGAAGACCAGCATCTCCCAGTTGAGGGCTGCGTATTAAATCACGCATTTTGCGCTGGAGAAGCGGCATGCCCATGGCCGTACGTCATTTGTTTATATTCACCATGGCAACTACGTTTTCGCCCTGCTTCCCTGGACACCCCACACAACTTAATGAAGGGGGAATTGAGATGACACTGTAAGCCTCTGAGACAAGCCACAAGTAGGTTACTGTTCAGTATTTTAGGAGCTTGGGCTGCCGTTTACACCTGACTGAGTATTAAATCACATGGCTGGTCGTTCATCCTACGGACTCCCATTTTTACCTGGGAACTCTTTCCGCGATGTCAGTGTAAGTTTATTTGTTTTACAATCCTTTCGCCCAAATCTCGTCTTATTAGTCAGTTTATTTGTTTTATTCATTAATTTAACGTTTCAAAGTAACTAAGATATATAGTTGACTTAAGTTATCGAAGTGAATAAAATGGCGTTTAATTCAATTTTATAGTGACTCGTGCTGTGTGTTGTGTATCTGTACCCCCAAGACGCCCAGCAATAATGAGTAAAGCTAAGAAACTAACGAGCAGTTTAACTGACTACTTTTCCAACCTATGTACACATCTGAAACTGGATATTGTGTGATTCCCTTCAGAAATCAGCCTTCCACAGACCACATACTCTGTCTTTCAAGAACGGCTATGCGTTACCCCTGCGGCCGACGGTTGGGATCGGTAAAGAGCCCCTCCAGACCGACCCCCTGACCCAGAGCGCCATCACCCACCTCCATAACGAGATTCCAGCACTAACCTACGATCGGCCCAGTCCGGGACCAGTTGCGGCTTTTATTCCAGCTCATGTGACATTGGATAAAAAGGTATCGGTGTCGAAAATTGCACCGCAGTGTTCTGCAATGAGCGTCATTATGATTATGAAAACGGTATTAAAAATAAATTTAAGTGTTAGACAGTATAAATATATAAGCAATTAGGCCTAATACAGACTAGGAGGAACTGCGCACACTAACATTTTTTTTTGGCAATGCTTTACTTGACGGGGCACCTATAATATAGTATTATACTATTAGTTATGTATTTATTAACTACAAACTAAGTCTTACATACTGATCTCATGTAAATTCATCATTAATGAATCGTGACGCATGTTTTATTCGAAGCAGTTAAACTCGTTACGGTATCTTTTAATATTGTAAACCTTTGTGATCTACCGAAAGAACAAATCATGAACAACACAAGTTAAATACGAATCTCATGTGTGTTCATCATTAAGAAATCAAAATGCATCTTTCATCCCAAGCAGTTACTAGGCTATATGTATGTTTCTATATGTAGTTCTGTAAACCTTTGTGAACTCCAGAAGGAACTACTAAGGAGCTACTGAAGGAACAAGTCATGAATAACATGAGTTAAATACTGATCTCATGTTTGTTCGTCATTAATGAATGATGACTCATCTTTTATCTCAAGTAGTAACTTAATTTGTTCATGATTTTTACTTTAGTAGTATGACTTATTACTAAGTATTTGTGCTCCGTCAAGTAAAGTGTTACTGATTTTTTTAAACAATATGTACGGGAAATAACGAAGCAATGATGCATAAAAGCAGTTCCGCCCATTGCTCCCTATACATCACGATCATGTACTAGCCATTATACTTAAAATGCTTTAACTTATTTGGGAAATGTTTTGGTGCCAGACCTTTCAGAACCTTCCAAGCTCATCTAAACAGGCTTTGTACAAGATAAACACAGTCAGTCTGCGGCTGGACTGTTTCAGTTCCCGGTGTGTAGCTTGTTCCAAAATCTCTGCAGTAGACGTTCAGGTCACTCCTAGAGAATGTAATTATCAAGGTTTAAGGGAAGCTTTGCTTACTGTTGGAAATAGACCTTGTTTTGTTAAGAACGCAGCTGTAACAGCACTGGTTAAATCTTAAATGTGGTGAAGAAATGCAATTAAACTTTTAATCTGTTTGCCTTGAATTTTTATCTGTATTCAACATATACAGCATGTATACAACATTTAACAGTACTGCTATTTTCCACCAGGCATTACAGACAAGCTCAAACTGTGAACTCAATAAATGGTATTTATAACGGGATTTTACTAAAGCATATAAAATAAAGACTGAAAGGCTGTACCAAAGACTGAATATTTTTAAAGAGTTATGTACCAGGAAAGATCTCCTTTCTATTTCTGAATGTACAGTTTTTCCTTGACATTATAATGTCTTTCACATGATTGCCAAGTCTAATGCATCTGAACCTGAACACAGCCTCTGAGTCTGACTTAATGAGGTGGATTTCCTGCCAGCTAATGATCTTCCGCCCATAGATTTTTAAATGTGACCATTGTACCAACAGTGGCCTTTGAATGAAAGCCCACATAGCCTATGGCTGTCTAGGGTTGCCACCCATCCAGGATTTTCCAGGACCACGTCATTTGGCCAACCTTTGGAAAGGTGTCGCTATGTGCAATATTTTTGGTCAATGGCTGGGCATCCAGGATTTTATGGGACTGAGGTGGCAACCCTATGGGTATCTCTGTCCCCTTTTTTCACCCCTCTTCTGTGTTCTGTTCTTAATGCACCATGTTTCGCAGGTGCTACGCTTTTATGGGTACTTTAGGCAGGACATCCAGCTGTCTCCTCTGGAGGAGTACCGGGTGCGGCCCGTGGTCGTGTACTACTACCTTCTGGACGACACCATGTGCATTACAGAACCGGAGGTGGAGAACTCAGGAATGCCGCAGGGAAAGCTAGTCAGAAGGGAGAGACTGCCCAAGAGCAACATGGATGCATACTACCACTGGAAGGACCTAAACTTGGGCATGGACCTGTGTGTGTACGGAACCACCTACCGCCTCGCAAGCTGTGACGCCTACACCCGGGTAAATGGGGGCCACGTGCTCCACACTCGCACCCACACATAGGGTCCGCAACCCTGTGCAGCTTCATCTGATTTTCGCAGTGCACTTATGTAGCAGACGCTTCTATACGGAGTGACCTCCAGGCAAAGGAAGCTGAGTCACCCAGCATCCAGCAGCCCTGATTACTCTGCCAATCAAATGCAATGTGAACCAACAATGAACATGGATACAGAACCTTAACCTACTAATCTACACACCATCCTAGAAATTACTAGAGCTGTACAATATGACATTGCAATGTCACTTCACAATGTGTGAAGTAATACTGCAATATTTATAAAACAAAAAAGCAGATTATCCAGAATAAACTATAGGCAAATAAGACTTCTTACTGTCTACCAAAGGAGTGTGTGAAATAAAGTGGTGGCGTTGCTGTAAGTTACAGACACAAAGCAGTGCTGACAAATGTGATGTGTCTGATGTGCGACATCATGATGATGATGCCGGAACAATATATGGTCCAGCCCTAGAGTTGACTTTACAGGATCTACTCATGTAAACATAGTAATTAATTAATTTTATATA
>JAODJW010000039.1:19013210-19030879 GCA_026777045.1 Hyperopisus bebe | reverse complement strand
GGAGGCGTCCAGGAGGCATCCTAAGCAGATGCCCGAGCCACCTCATCTGGCTCCTCTCAATGCGGAGGAGCAGCGGCGGAATTAAACAATTAAGAAATAATTAGTGATTCTTCGACAATAAAATAATTAATATTTTAAGAACTGTAAATTTAGCAAAAAAAAAATTAAATAAAGTTACTGTTGCAGAGCTGCTTTATACGGTTATAATCTAACAACGAGTGTTTCCACGGTACCGAAATTTTAAGTTCAGAAAGTGCATAAGGATATAGAAATTCTCGTATATCAGTCGATAATGTATTTTCTAAGAATTAATAAGATATATGTAACAGACCCATTTTATACATATATTCAGATGACGAATTACTAAAGCGATATTCGAACAATTCTTTATGCTAAAAAATGGTGATTCTTTAATGTGACGACAAATCCGTAGTTTCCCAATGACCATTTTAAAACTGTTACATAACACATACAATAATATCAATTCTAATAATATATTTTTCACTTAGAGAGGTTTCATACCTGATAAATAAATGCACATTTACTCGGGACTGGATGATTAATTAATTGACTTCTCCCACGAAATAATTTGATTTTGTACTATTTCGTAATATTCCGACAGATGGCGAAGTACCATCGTGAAAAATTTCCTGTGGATGATCGCTGGTTTTTGCAATGTACTTAAAATGCAGCGCAAAAGGAAAAGAAATCACCACTGCATTGTAATTGCAGGTTTATTGTGTCTTAACCGCATATGACATATACGGAAAATTCGTGTACACTTTTTTGTTGATTTTGAGCAATCTACTTCGTGTTAATTCATTGAAAATAACGGGATAGTCATGGTCTACAGTTCCACAAATAAACAAACATGACTCGAGGAAGCCAGAATGACATTTCATCCAGTATATGAATATTGCGGTAGACTTAAAGCTTAGTTATATAATGGGAAAATATGAGGGAATACCATATCATAGGCATTAAAAGGAGTTCCCAATGTGTATATTGTGCTGTAATCACAACCACGTGGATTTTCCAGTGGAAACTGAACCCATCAATCAAAGCCCTTTAAATTCAAGGGGAATAGCAATACTGCTCTCAGTAGGAAATTAAAGATAAAACGGGAGGGCAATCTGAGTGCTAAGTATGTGAGATGAAACGTGTTTTGGGAACCTAGATCTTGCCGCTTGTGGAAGGTGGAGAAATTTCCCTACCAATAGTTTTAACCAGTTCCTGTCCACTATGTATCTTGGCTGTTATTTTGACAGCATTATCACGGGGGGAGATAAGCAGTCTATAACGAATATCTGTGGCGCCTGTATGTCCCCCCTTCCAGTCAGACAGGAATCCCGGATTTCAGAGACGTTTGCAGGGAGAAAGGTTTGTGTTGGCAGGACCACAGTGCTCTGGTAATCATCTCACTTTCTCTTCTGAAGCGCAGACCTGTCCACGCCCTTTCTCCGCTCCCCTATCAGTCTCCCATACCTTCATATCCCCTTCTTCCCTTGTAGTCGTCGCCAGGGCTTCGCAGCCACCCCCACCGTCAGGAGGCCGTGCTGCCCGGCTTGGCCTCGGGGACCCCAGAGAACAGGAAGATGTCATGCAGATGCCACTGGGGAAATGTGGGAAGTGCATGTGAGACTCTTTGAAGTGAAGTGACGCTCACTCTGTTCCAGCAATAAGTGGGAGAATTCAGCGGGGTTTGGGATCAAAGCTACGCAGATGGACAAACTTTCGCTGACGCAGAGCGTGAGGCTTGACAGAAAGACTAAGGACAGGGTTAGGGGCATCCACGTCTCCTTTAGTTTGGAAACATCTTTATTTGCTTTAATTTAATTGAAAAAGTACTGTTTTTGTGATTGGCAGATAAGACAGTGAAGCTTACCGTTTTTGGCAGCCATTGTGATAAAACTATGGATTTTTTTTCCTGATGATTACTTGGAGAATTAGAAGGAAATGATATGTATGGCTCATAGGACGCTTTGGCGTCTGAGTCTTAAGCTTCGCACGATCTTTACATGAATCATTTTGCTAAATCCCAAGGTCTGTGTGGATGGAGATAAGCACGCTGCGTAAAGCACTCCCGATGGCCTCGGGAAAAAAACTTTAAAATACTTGCGTACAGACATCACATGCGGCAGCTTAGACTGCAGATTGATGATAATACCAAGTACGTCGCTCCAGTTGATCGAAAACAACATTAAAACAAATTCTGCTTGTTATTCACATTTGCTAATATTTCTGTGCGACAATAGTTGAATTGCACAACCAACAGCTCAGTTTCAGTGAGAAAATTTGTAACAATAACGTCACTTCTACGAACATTTTTTTCTACCCCAATCATTTGTACGTGCTGTTTTACTTTGCAGCATGTTCAGGCCAAAATAAATCTGTCAACTGACAAGCAGGTTAGTTAATTCACCCCCCCCCCCCCACTGACAGAGCAACTAAGAGATGACATAAGCAGGGTTCCAGGGATAGCCAACATGAGTTCTGTGTGAGATTCGGGCACCAGCGGTCGCCCCGGCAGAGGTGTCCCTGACGAGGGGAGACTGGCGGCCAGGAGAGGCATCAGAGGTGAAAAGATCTGGTCCAGTTCAGGGATGTCTCCTCCGCTGGTGGTCTGGGGGGCTCTCAGTGAAAGAGATAAACAGGGGCACCGCCAAAGTCGGGCTCAGTCCAGTGCCCCTCCCCCACATACTCCATCCCTTCAATCTACAATGCCAAGGGTCTCACTGCTGGAAAGCAACCCTCTCAGACCAGACGAGAGGATGGGGCAAGATTGGCCAGATATCGTTTTATTACAAGACAACATTTTAAGCACCCAAAAAAGACTCAACTTGTACTAGAATTAGCACTAAAGTGTATTAAAAATCCCCTTGGAGTCATTCTAGCATGACAGCCAAGTTCAAACCCATTTCCATGGTCAAATTAAAGCCTTTTTTCATGCTGATGAAGAAGCTTTGTCGATACTCAGAGAGGGATGTGCGTCATTTTTCTCATCCCATTAACACTCCAAAGAATGCTAGGGAAGGTCAGAGGTCAGAAAAGAATCAGCCATTTTAGTTTCTACTTTATTCTGCTGGCAAAAGCGACCTTCAGCGTGATGTGAGCCTGCAGTCGGCATTGCTAACGATGCTGCTCCGACAGCTTCGTCCGGAAGATGAGACCTTCTGCTGTGGCCATTAATGCTGTTATGTAAGGATGGAAAGTCAGGGTCACATCGAAGCTGCGGACCGGGTTAGGCTCTGCCTTTCTGCGGGAGTTTGGACATTTTTGTGAAACTTCCCAATGCATGCTAGGGACAGAGAGAGCGTTAACTTGTTTATGCAATTAATGTGGCTGCAGTTTCATGTTTAGCTTTTGTATTTAGAAAAGCCAAACACACACACACACACACACATACACACACCACCCCTAGACTTCCAGTTATCCTCCTCCCTCAGCTGAACTTCAAGGCCTGCCAGCTGAGGGGAGGACAGGAGGACACAGGAAATTCCCCGGCGAACCAGCGGCTGTGCGCATCCTCCCGCCAGCACCTGTGCCTCTGCTCCACCTCAGTCTGGCTGAAAAGCTAGAAAATCCACCCCCCCCCCCAGCTCTCATCTCTCATCCATTCCCCACTTACCAGAACCCAAATCACCCTACCGGAGAGCGCTGGTCACATGACCGGAGCAGAGCAAACAGCGTTGGCTGTTTACCCACCTTATCTTCGATGTTGTAACAGGTCAAGGGGCATGGGCTGACCCCTGGATGCTGAGGAGAACATCACCCAATGCGGCAGGTGAGGTCCAGTGGGAAACACGGATCAAAAAAAAAATCGTTGGGTGTTTTTGGGGTCGTGTGTACTTGATCTCATCACCCAGAACGATCCACAGCTTTTGAAACAAAAAAACATGACAATTCAAATAACTGTGGAAAAAATAATATATGGGCCTACCTTTAATTAATTCATGATATGTTATTATCCATGTCATTAATGTACATTATTTTTGTATGCATATGTGACTGTGGAGGATTAAATGTCTATAAGCACTGATGTTTGTCTTGCAGAGCCATACTTTATCATTAAAGATATGCATTAGAAAAGATAGTGAGTGGAGCATGATACATTTTGTCCAGTGTGTCATGTTTACTTACAATGATAAGAGATGATGGATCCCCCCCAAGCTATAGATTTCTTGCGTGCTGTATAGAAGGCACTTCAGAATTAGCTGAGATAAGTGGAAAACCACCTCTTGCACACTGTACCTCACATGACAGATACTCATTAAGGGGGTTAAAGGTCAAAGTGAACCCCCCCTCCCCCCAGGTTTCTTCTATCCAGCGGACATAGTGGGAACCGACTAGTTCTCGATTGTAACTCTTTCCCCCCAATTTCCCACCATGACGGTGTTTTTCTTTTCAGAACCAGCGCTTCCCACTCGATCCCCAATATCAGCCCCCTTTCTGGTAGGGTGCCAGTTTTTTTTTTGTTTTTTTTTTGCAGCCGATGAGGAGTAATGCCCCCAGTCAATTATAAAGACGAATGAAGAGGGAGCTTATCGCCGTTCGTGTGCTGCGCGTTCGTGTGCTTAAGGGCAGTGAGTGCACGAAAAGCGGCAGGGCGCGGGCGCGCGTGTCGCCCTGGGGGTGACGGGGTTGCGGCTCTGCGTAGTTTCTGCCTAAACAAATGACTGTGTGTCAGACGTAATTAGCCACGTTTTATAAATAGAGTTATGCGTGTGTTTAACCAGACGCGTTTAATTAAGACATGTATAAAACATTCGCATACCAACAGAGAATATGTGTCCCAAATTAGCTTTCTAAAATATTTGGTGATTATTCTGAAGATTCAGAGCTCAGGGCTGAACTTCAGTCTCTGCTCCCGAAACATGTGTCGATGATGTAATCAACCAATAGTATTATTTTATCTTTATCTCTCATTTACATCCTGAGGACGGGAGTCTGATCGGTGTTGTTGCATCGGCATTCGCAACTTACTGGCATTTATAGCCAGTTACAATAAAGCCACCACAGAAACCCAACAAGATTCTTAAAATTTCATCAAGTAATGTTTCCCTGCGGGGTTGAAAAAAAAATCATACGGGTTAATATTTAATTGCAGAATCATATACCAAAACGAAGTGAAACTTCCTCTTGAAATCCGATCTGAAAACGAGGTAGAGAAATACCATCCGACGTGTCATGCTTTTAGTGCAGCTGCGGTCGTCTGATCGATATTTCCACGCGCCGACAGAATCTCTCCACAAATATTGTATCTAGAACAATAAATGACGAGTGGCATAACAGCGGCGTCTACAGCAGTGGTTAAAGTGGGCCAGTACTCGCTTTAGACTACCGACACCTCTCAATAGCTGGTACTGAATAACAAGGGGAGTACTGACACCTGTGTTTCGCCATTTCAAACAAACACATAACATTATATATTTTTGTTCCTCCATAACTTTTTCCTCATCGTTTGTTCTGTGGAATTAAGTAACTATATAAAAATGTTTCCTTTGCATGTTGGAAGCTAAAGAGGTGTACATTACCAGGCTGAAAAGTTTGTAAGGTAACCAGGCCAACATGAACCGCTAGATATTTTATTTTTTATCGTAAATCACCCTATTTATGCTTTGTCCACGTTTTTTAAAAAAGGCAGTGAAATAAACCTTAAGAGAATGTGACATAAGTGTGCAATAAACATACCAGGACCCAGGAGCCTGGTGAAACTCACTCAGTAGCATCTGATAACAAGGATTAAAAGTGAAATTATGTCTTTAACGCTTGATATGAGCATTAAAGTGTGGAACCGGGTGAAAACTGTCCCTCTCTCCTTTCCCTGCTTACTATTGGCACCCAAGGCCACAGCAGCCAGGAGCAAAAATTTAGGGAGGTGAGCAGCCGACAAAGGTGCAGAGAACGAAGGAGAGTGCAGGAAGCAAGAGCCTCAAAGACAAAACTCCTTCTGCCGGGCTGGATCTCAAGGCCGTGCGTTTGCGGCGGCCCTCCTGTGCTGTGAAAGGTCAGAGCTGATGTATGTGCGACTGTTACAAATCTCCCCTTATCAAATAGTGGCTGAGCAAAACAAAGATAACCGCGTCTCCGTGCGGCACTTCCTTGCGCAGTGAACCAATCAGCCTTCCATATTTAATTCTGTGGCAGTTTTATTTAAAAATAATTTCCCCCCTATATTCCCTCCATTCTGGAGCAGCTGGAATGTGCCCCTGTTGAGCGCCCGCCAGCGGGGGAGAAGGAGAGGGCTCCCCCCCATCAGCCGCTCCGGTTCCACATCAGCTCTGCAGTTCGCTGTCTCCATTGGCTCCGCTCACATGCAGACAGACACCCAATCAGGTGATAAAGTCCAGGATGGAGAATCCCCAACTAGCCATCTCACTATCCTCGGTTTGGCAATGTAGCATTTTCCATGTTACAGATGCCCAATTTAAACCCAGTTCCCTGCCGTATGATGCAGCTGCCTATGACTGTTTAAATACAAACTGTAAGAGGGAACCTAGAATAATTGCTTGTTCCACTCCAAGTGTAGTATTGTGGCTTTAAATTCCTTTTTTATTAAATGTTTAAGAATTATTTACATGTGCAAAGTGAAGTTTTTTTGTCCAATCCACCTCATTCCTCCGTCTGCATTTTGTCACGTGCCTTATTGTCGTTCCTGTTCTGGGCTTTATTCTTCCCCATTTGCAGCTTTCAGTGTGAGTTACGCCATTTTCAGGGTCAAGTGCACTGTCTGTGTAAACAGTAGCTATAAGAGCAAAATTAATGTGTTTCGTAGTGTTGCAGCTGTGAAAGAAGATCACATATACGGTACAGTACATTCAGTCTAGAGTGATTCAATGGTTAATAACAATGATATTACTGGAATTTTTATAAGCAGTGAAGTGAAGTGTGGGTTTCTTATTGCTTTCATAAATGTATTTATTTATAATGTTTATATTTCCAATTGAATGGTTCTGCAGTTGCCACAGTAATTTCACAAAACACTAAATGAATAATTCATTTTTAGCCTATGGTTTAGGAAGATTTTATTCATATCAAACAGGAAGTATGTGCAATATCACTGATCCAGTGAATGGTCCTGTGGGAATACTTAGTAACGCAGTGGTCTATAATCAGGGATTGACGTAACTGGACACAAGTACGCATTCACCATTAAAAGCGATACGTGTGGAAATCGATTGTTGTAACAGCGCAAACACGTACGTATTTTATGTGCATTTGCGCCGATGTGACAAGAAATTACCGTGCATTTTAACCTCGCGCTGTCACATTAATCAATTGCCCTCACGTATCGCTTTTAAAGGTGAATTCGTACTTGCGTACTAGTTCTGTCAATCTCTGTCTGTAATGCATCCAAAGGACCCAGTCATAGGAGAGTGCAAGTTTAAGGTGTGTCCCAAAGTCTTTTAACTAGTAAGGGCTTAAGGCATGTCCCAAACTCTTTCATCTTGCATCAGGTCCCTTACTAGCCCCTGTGCGCCAAGACCCATGTTTGATTGCACCCACCCTGGCAAACTGCATGTGATGACCTCCCACTTTTTTTCGGGGGGGTGGGGGGTTGCCTCCAGTATGGAGGCAGTGGGGTGACCTCATTCCCACAACAGAAAGCTCGCTATCAGAGCCGTCTCCAGCATTCCGCTCTGGGGGCCTGACGTCAGTGTGCCTGATAACGGGGTCCGCTGAGGGGAGTTGGGGGGGCTGCCGGGGGTGGGGGGGTTGGGGCAGTAGGGGTGTGATTCCTGGGTATTGGAGGGGTTACACTAACAGAGACAGCCCTGGATAAGGCCAGAGACAGATAAGCAAGACAGAGGCGACCCATTGTTCCAGAAGTTTCAAACAGTTCTTGTGTCATGTGCTCATCCTTAAAAAATAGGAATATTAATGCTCCTATCATGTCTCCTGACCCGAGCTGCAAAACTAAAATTATGCTCTTTCTTAGGCTGCCTTGCTGTCAGATGGGAGAGGAGAGATGATTCCTGGTGGGCTACAGCCAATCGAACCAAATCAAATTACAAATAAAAACACAAAAAGAAGAAAACAAAGTCATTTATTTCTGAGTTTTTTTTTTTTGGTGCGGATCATATTGATAATCAGAAGCTTTCAAAAATAACACATCGGGCATGTGCACTGACACAGTGACGGGGTGGCTGTGTACCGAACCGAAGCCCGGCAGAGGCCACAGGAAGACTAAACCGGGATGCGAGTTTGTTGTCAGCGTTAGAGTGCCAGAAAAGCACATGTGAACCTGCTGTCCGGTCCGACTGCCACCAGGGTGCTAGTGTCCTGGTGCATGCTGGGCCATGCCCGGGCCGTGTCACTAGGGAGCCCGAGTGTTATCAGGTTCCCTGGCCCCGGGAGAGCTCTGTTTGCTCTCAGTGCTCATGCCCCGTGGACTTTGGCCTGGCCTTTATCTCGGGGAGAGGTTCTGGGATCCCTACCTCTCAGCCGCTAAAAATACATCCAGTGATAAGCCAGCCGCGTAACCCTTGGCGAGGGCCTCGCCGGCTTTGGGCAGAGCGCGCGTGCCTCCTGACCGCGGTCGCGTATGACCAGGGGGGCCGCCAGATGCAGGACGCCGGGCAAGTGGGACGGACAGAACCCCATGACTGAGTGGCGTGTGGTTATCTGTCACAAATGTGAGTCTGGCATCTGAAAAGGCCTCGCCCCGCCTTCGAGAGTAATTGCAAATTAATGCAGCTCGTGCAGCATTTTTAACATGCATGCGTGGGTGGTGAGACAGTGCGGGAACACCATGTTTGACTTTGATAAATAATTAAATAGCCTTTGACATTCTCAATATTTAACTTCACCTATTATTATAGGACTTGTGTACATCAATGCTGGACACAAGCACGATAATTCAGTCTACAGAGACTTATAGTCGTAAGCTCTTTTTATATATTCTAGTGGCCTATGTCTAAATCGTACACATTCTGGACTTAAATAGATTTTAAAAGTTTCTTTAGGCCAACGAATTCTATTTTTAAAACATATCTGCTTCAGAAATAAGTGACTCATGGATTTATAAGCTAGCCTGAATTGTTTACATGGCACTTCATGGTGCAATGATGACAAATCGTTAATTTCAGTCAGTATAACCTGCGGTTAATTAATAAGTAAAAGGCAAACTTCTGGATGACTGACCTGGGATCAGTGTTTAAGCATGCACCATGATACCATGAACAAATCTCTGTCCCCAAGCACCTTAAAGCTCAAGATAAAAACATTAACTACAGGGCCACGATGAAATCCAGTCATTAAATGTCCCAACTCAGTATATAACATTCAGTTTATTTTCACTTCAAAAATATGTGAATATTTTTGGCACTGTTGCCTTATTAAGTTGTTGTAGAAGTGTGATAGTTCTTCATCTTCAATGTACATTTACTTGCCTTGACAGTATTTGAGCATGTCGAGACAGATGGTTCATTTGGACCTCCCTGGTCAGGGGAATCACAGCAAGCCCCTCCACAGGCTTGAACCAGAAACCTTTGGGTTATAAAACTGGGTCTCTTTCTTCTCTATCCAGCAAAACAGGGCATCCATCCATCCACCTATCCGTCCATCCAGTCAATCACAGGGCACAAACACCAAATCAGGACAATTTAGTATTAAAAATAAGTGCAGTTGTTTAAATATTATTCCTATTCTTCTAAATGATAATTTAAATGGTGCAGTTGAGACATTAATATTTACTATGACATTTTTAAATAACACATCAAATTTGTCCACAGTTGTAGACCTCAAACTAAATGTTTTCAATTTCACTGATTGGATAAGCAAAATGAATTAATCTTTGAAAACTGCTGCTATGTAAGGTACAGTCCGTGTATCTTCACATTGATCTCCATATACTTTGCATTGTCTGACATCATTTTTACCATGCTTTTGTACAATGTCAAAAATGGCTTTCCTGACTATGGAAACAAAATGTTCTCTGTCACCAGCTAGACAGATGTATTATTTGGGAATATGCTGATACTTGCGACCAAAAAGCAACACAATAACAGTTTTTTTCCCGTTCTGTGACGTTTGTTAGCTTATTGCCACTCAAAGGGCCGATCTTGATGGAGCTGAGTTCATTTTTTTGTCTATGTTGCTCCTATTGGGTCATGTTTATTTTTAGGTCAGTCCATCTTAAGGTCCTAATGGAGGTGTTTTTCCTGGTGCCACGGAGGCCTGCCAAACTCCTTCCCTTAGGAAGAGAGTCCAAGGCAAGGAGTCTGACCCGCTGTAAGTGACTGAATGATCGTGGGGGGTCAAGGGGGGAGGGGGGAGCTGTCAGGATTTCTGGTGGCCCATTCTAACTCTTGCTTACTGCATCCCTGATCACCAGGAACATGCTTCCAATTATCTCCTGCTGCTTTCACCATTAGCCACGCGTGGAAGAACTACTTTGAATGCGTTTTTCTATTTGTAACTGTATTTAATCGTTCCGTTCACTGAAAGAGACGTACGGAGTACGTGGCATAAATGAGGCAAACACGGTCCTGTTATGGTTCAAAGGTGCCTTTCCGCGCTGTTCCCAGGGTCATCGGCAGTGAAAAACGTGCACAGCAAGGTCTTCACACCGCCCTGTTTTTGCCGATCGGGTTGACTGTCCTTTTTGACCTCCGTAATATTCAACCAGATATTCTATTAATAACATTTTTCGTTTAAAAATTGTTGAATGATTAAACGAAATTACAGAGAATGGAGAGAACCAACTGAAGTCAACACTAAATATTTTAAAGACTACTGAAAATCTAATTAACAGTTTTAGTCCAGGGCCACAGCGCTGACTGCAGCTACGTGGTGAGATTTTGCGAATTAGCGGCCAGTCTTCACATTTACCGCGTTCAAGTTAAACATTAATAATCCTTCGTTTTCAATTGAGCAATATCGAGGCTATTTACCTTGACATGATTAAAGGACAAGATCGGAAAATCAATACTATAAGCACTCGCTCACTCAAGGCTGTTCATGCGAAAGAGACCAGTGGGTGAATTTCTTCACAAACATTTGCCTGTAGACAACTTTAATCGGATTCCAAAAACGCAATTGATCTTATTTAATTACTATCGCGCACATCTACTGAATGCTGATCACGACTTTCTTATATCATTTCTTACTATATTAAATTACTACGCAGCAGTTTGACACCGTTTGAGGTGTTCATTTAACACTGAGAGTGTTTATATATTCCAACAGGATTATATAAACACTCTCGGTGTAATATTAACACTGGCATTGCATTTTAATGCTTCTCATTGTGTATTATTTTGCCCTGTTACGGAATCTAAAAATACGGTCCCAAATGCAATTCAAAGTCTCGGTACTCTTGTGAAATGATCAGAAAACAGCGTTAACTACTTTGTATATGAACAAAGAGAACTAAAATCGCTGCAGTTACTGCTGTAGTAAAGAATTATTCAAAACACGCTTAGTTTTATATTTTTTATTTTTCAAGTAACAACTCCCTTAATACTGTAGTTCACAGGTATTAATCGGGCGCTGTGTAATCGCTCCGAAAACCCCAAGGACCATGCCTGTACGCCCCTCTAATCAGCTTAAATGCATCTAATTTATTTTTTTAAAAATAGTTATTGTTTAGAACTTTACGAACAGCTTGCTAAAAGATTTCATCTACAGATTTCCCCAAAGCCACTCGAGTATGAATTATTTTTTTGTTCGGTCCAGCCATAGTTCACGTATCACATACACAACCATTTTTCTCACGGAGTTCAATGTCAGTCTCGTTTCGTCATTAAGACCGCGCGTAGATATTTGGTTTGTAATTAATGTGACTCTGAAAAAGGCACTGACTCTTTAAAGCATTTTAGCTGCAAATTCTTGCACTCAAAATTGTGTTTTGACTTTCTCGCTATATTTAGAGTTTTATTTTGTAAGGTCTGAATATTTAAAGTATAAGGTATAATTGAGAAAAAAATTGTAAATGACAACGACATAATTAAATCCCTATACAACTGTATATCCGTTTAACAGTCAAGATGAATAATAATTAGATATTAGGCCTAATATACTAAGAATTCCATATTTAGTTTACATTTGTCGCACATACATAGTTTACATTTGTCGTAATCAATGGCCCTTAGAAATTGGACCCCCTATTTAAGATGACCGCGAGTGTTACCACGTTATTGTTACGTCTTTATCTATGTTGTGTTACTGCTCTCGAATCTTGGCACTTCTGCGCTACAGATTAAACGGTCAGTTAAAGTGAATTCACAATAGGCCTAACATGTGGCACATCTTCGTACTTCAGTGTTAAAAAGAGTCATATATGCCTATTAAATATTTAAATAACTCACAACGGATGTAACGTTATTTTATAAATACTGACAATATGTAATTAGACAATTAAATTGTTGCACCTTAAAATACAATAAAGCTGAAATTCAGTTCAGAGTTCTATTAAACACCACAGAGCACAATGCGCGGAGCAATAGCTCAGGCATTTTGTATGAAAAAAAATGTAATACTAGCGTATCGCTTTGGTTACACCTGCTTAAACGTAGCTACTGTGGAAATTATTGAGGTGCGTTTTCTTCTAGGTCGATTTAACAGAAAATAGTGGTGGACAAACTCATATCCCCGTTCAAACAGTCAACATACTGCACGCCGGAATCAAATAAAATGTACTTACGACTTCGTCTGTTTCTGTACTGTAACATTAATGGCCTGAAATAATAACACTTCAGTTAGACCTATTTTAAACTTTAGTAATAGGGACCATATATTCAAATGTCAATTAAAAATATTATTAATTGATATTAATAAGAATGACATTAATCACTAGGATTTATCTTAATAGAGCCTGAAGCAGTTTCAAACAAATATGCTTTCGAGTTGGAATTTAGCCTCATCGGATACAGGAACCGTCTGGTTATTTTCGTCTTCCTTCGAGGTTAGGGTTTGTCTCAAGGCAGCCCCGATGTCGTCTTGTACATCCTGTTTGGACACCAGACTTCGATACGCGGCCAAACAGCTGTAGAAAAATACAAAGACAATCATTTCAACTTATTGAAAGCATAATTTATACTCACCATGACAAACTCCCAATCCGCAACAGTTTCCCAATTTTTCGATCAACTGATTGCTGATTTCCATACTGCACCTTCTACATCACTGCTTAGCTCTGTGCCTTTACAGCCAAATTACTAACTCGCTAGGTTCTGGGTAGAATTCAGTATCGCCTCTGCTGTTATCACGTATTTGCTATTTCAATGCAAATGCAGGCCTACTTGGTGAAGCAATCATTACTGCCACAATGAAGGTATCGTGCAGCCTGATCGATAGCAATAGGTGATTTGAGTTCTGAACATATGCTTAATCTGATTATTTTCTGATTATCAGATGTAGGCCTGCGACACAAAATGTTAATTGAAAAAAAGAACAAGACCACAAAGGACATGAAAAGCCCCGCGTTTTAAATTGGGTTTATTTTTCCTGATAGAATTACAATTATTTTGCGATGATGCAATTTTCAGATGTATTAACAAAATTTAGAAATTGTATTGCTCGCTAATGTTACATTCATCCTCGACCTCAGTGTCTGGCGCATTTACAAGATACACTTTGTTGATGGCCTATCTGCCCGCGAGAATGATTTTTTATTTTTGTTTTACAAATATTTAAGCACGGCCGTGATCCGTATTTAGACATATATATTCATGAGAAAATTGTAATACACCAAATTAAGTATTTCTTTTTATTTACCAATAAAACAAAGTAAGGAAAAATTGTAACTGCAAAAGTACAGGCTTATAATGCGACTCACCAAATTTGAAATAGATTTCAACCATTTATTCATACAAAATAATAAACATTGCAGTAACAGTTGGCCAAATTAAATTGAAGGAATTCGTTTTTATGGTACATTTTCATTAACTTTACTGTTACTCTGTAGTTGTTGTGGTTCATGTCTTTAATGATGTCACTGTTTATCATTACTTATTACTGTTGTCATTATTTTAGTACATTTTATTGTGAATAGGTTTTTTTCTTGAAAAAAAGAAAAATACGTAAATACAATTATTATTATTATATTTAGTCAGTGAATCTTATACATTACTCCATGCTTTATGAAATGAAGTCTCCCCCTTTGTTTTAGGATTGAATTTATTAATGTCCGTTTATATGAGTAGCTACGCGCAATATTTTTTTACACAAAACAATAGCTATTTAACTGGTACGACGATTACCCTTGCAAAACAAAGCTTTTAGCTAATACTTACCAGCAGTCATACTATAAATTGTAACACGCAAGTTACTTTGATCGACCCTTCAAGCGTATTAAACTGGTTTCGATCATAGCTGTGATTTATAAGGAGGATTTGGCTGTCATACGCCGACAGAATGTTGGTGACAGGTATAAATTACTCCGCAAGAATGCTACAAGACTTCCGATTATGAAAAATGGACGTAACTGGCGTCGCAATTTGTCGCCTTACACCAAAACAACTTCATTTGTCATTTTGACGATATTTGTCTTTTGAGAAAAGCCTTAACTTTTGCGCCAGACGAAATATTACACAAATTTATTCAATCACCGATTACTTTTTAAATGTTCACATTAATACAACTGCGTATCTTTTATTTTAAAATGTTATACAAAATACGTTTATATTACACCCCAAGCCTGAGAACAATATCCAGAGAAAAAAACAGAAAAATAATTTAAGGATTTTCAAATACATGCTTAATGTGTTCCATTCTACCGTTCAAAGGACAGTTTGATATTCTCGATCGTCGGTTTTCTGGCTGACGTCTAAGATTATCCTAAGTGTGAAAAGTCTGTGTCCGTGTGTATCCACACAGGTGCCATTAAAAGGGTGAATTTACTTACAGTCATGGCAACAGATCGCTGTCCAATAGCCAACACACTTAGGCAATCTAAACAACTGAATTCAGCACAAATCTTTAGAGTATATGGGAAGGCATATAAACAATGTAAAGGGTATATTTAGCCGTAGTTTGCTGTAATAGTGGGGAGGAGGTGGCAATGAAGGAGCGAGCGAGGGAGAGAGAGAGAGAGAGAGAGAGAGAGAGAGAGAGAGAGAGAGATTAACTAAGCAGAAGTCATTTTGGCAGCCCTGTGCTTTATGCGGGGGCTCACGGGCATAACCTCATTACACACAGCCTTAGACATATTTATTTTCACATTCATATTTTGAACTGCGTTTTATTTTTTAAATTCGTTAACACCACAAGAAGAATAGAGGGTGTGGGGTGTGGAAATGCTCCCTTCGTGTGGATGACAAACTTTTCCACTGGATTACAAGTGATCCCTCATGCAGCACCAGGGACGCTGACAAACGGCGAACCCATTTACCAGGTTTCCAATGCGAATGATCACCTCTGAGGCGTGGATATGTACCAGGGTATAACAATGGCAACAAACCATGGACCATCATACGAGCCTGGTTTTTTGCACAACTCCGCCGCTACCTCGCCAGTATACGTGCCGACTACACGGGTTGCAGCCATGATTCCAGCCCTGCCTTACCTTCAGACTCATGCAGCTTCGCAGCAAGCCGGCTCGGTGTCCAGCCATTCCGGCTGGGTTCAGCCCGGCGCGGATTCCGTCCCTTCCTACAACACGGGGAGCGCCCACCACTCTCCTGTGTCGTCTCGTTTCACCTTCTCCACCAGTCCCCCTCTCAGCTCTGGGGTCGCCGCGGTCCGAGAGACGGCAAGTTACAACAGCCCACTGAACATCAACACCAACGGCAGGGAGCACTACGGAACGCGGGGGATCGGAGGATCGTATCACAGTCCGTATCCGGCATATGTGAGTCCAAATATGGGAGGAACGTGGCCTTCATCGTCGTTTGACAGCTCCGTACTGCATAACCTACAATCTGCTGGCCCCGCGGGTGCTGGTAGGCACCCCAATATAGGTAAGAAATCTGCGTCTAAAAGATTAATACAGAGGCCTACGTACAAAAACTCCTACCCCAACGTGTCTGTGTACACTATTCCACACAATATTCTCCTCGCAAATAGCAATGAAAACTATATGTACCTGAGGCCTATGTGGTCTTCATGTTTCAGAGAGAAAACGAAAATCCCAGTTTTCCTACCAGGTTAAAGTTTTCATAAGATGAATGCGTCCATGCTTCGTAGTACCTTTCACTGCAATTAACGCGTTTAATATTTTCAATTTAATGCTAACTTTTTAAGATTGCCCTATAGGTGAATACACCAGAATGTCGTTTTAATACCGCTCTTGTGCGACGTACGCGTGCATTCCCTCTTCCCCACGATAAATATCAGTGTATTTCTTTGAATAAGTATACCTTTATTGTTAATGGTTACGGATACAACAGTGGATTATCACAAGCTCGGAAGCGTTTGGTGAGTTCACACGGCCACAGGCAGTACTTCGTGCCGTTTAGTTTTTTTTATCATGGTGTACTTTTTAAGAATAACAAATATGTAGGTAAAATATACATAAACTAATATTGAATCTTGAATGTATCTGACCCAAGTATTGTTGTTCACTTGATTTAAAGTTTTGCCGACTTTCAGTAACGACGCTCGGGTAACCTGAACGTTATCACTCATATAAGAGATGTACAGTAATGAGAATATGACATTTTAGAATGGTGTCTAATCAAATTATTGTTCCTAGCGTAAACGGGCCAAATGTTATTCACACATTTATATTCATATAATATAAAAATATACGCTACGTTCATGTGGCGATTTTGAACGGTGGTTAAGTTTTAAGTACTTCATCTTATAATTGTGTTACTAGCAACAATGGCACACCGAATAGTGGGGAAAAAAGCTGATCAAAAACAGATTATGAAGTGCATGATAAAGTTAGGATGTATTGACGCACTTCTGATGTAATTCTTGCGCAATTATTGATTATCAATAATCAAAATGACAAAATCGTGGTTGTCTGGATTTTTATACTTATATTTGTCACAGTATTCTGGCACAATACATACTACTTTTTATCAAGCATTACTACAACTTAAAGATACGGTATGAGCTTTGTGCTAAAACGCAATTTTGAGTAACTTGAGTCTGAAATAAACTAAATGCAAAAGTATTTTGTTAATCACAATTACATGCTCTCTCTAGTATTAAATTAACAGTAGAGACTGAATAAGTCAAAAACGTGCTTGTTCTGCTGCAAATAAAGTGATTTAATAAATTCATTCACAACTCTAATCACAATCTGTCGATGCTGCTATTTTTTATGTTTTCCTGGATTCGCTCTGAAGTCTTCATCTGGCTCATATGAAGCTTAATATTTGGCTTTATTTCTCATATGTTTGTTAAATGTCTGAACATAATGGACTGTCCGTTTTTAATAAATAATCGCGCTGCTACTTTTTGCTGGCACCTGACGCGTTAGAAGGAGCGATAAGCTTGTTTGGTCTGGTCAAAAATAATTTCCTGGTAGTTAACTGGCAACTATAATAAAGAGATAAACTTACAGAGAAGCAGAACGCAGGCATTCATCCAGACAAACAGAGCACTGAGAGGAGTGAATAGGCCTAATGGTATCACAGCGCCATTTAAGACCGAGAACTACAGACTAAAGACAAAACAATACAATGTATTTTACTAGGATATTATTATTATTATTATTATTATTATTATTATTATTATTATTGTTACAAAACAATAAGCTTCTTTTTATTATTATT